>CAUYRH010002375.1:0-30823 GCA_963574655.1 Perodicticus potto
ATTGCCCTGAAGCATTGCTTTTATTCTAACTTTTAGGAAGGAAATGTCCTGGATATGACAAAAAGACTGCAGTGAGGAAAAAGAGCCAGATGGGAACCACTTAAGTCCAGTAATAATATGAGACATTTTTATGCTAAAGAACTTCGCTTGTTTATATACTCTGAAATGAGGTAAAATCATAACTTAGCATTACCACTAAATGAGTAATATCCAATATGTTAAATATAATTTGTATGCTCTGAGGGCAATGCCCTGTATTTTATTAATTACAATCAACCTATCAATAAACCTGAATATACCATACCCATCTCCCAAGCATCATTTCTCTTCATTTAAATCTGCAAATTGTTAAATTTGATGTCTCAATGTACTTATGACTTAACAGGAGACTCATGATGAACATTTCTGTAACACTTTCTACAAAAAATGCTTTATTTAAAAATATGATCTTTTAAAAAAAAAGACAACTTTTATATACAGTTACTTAGTTTAGAAACAATCAGAAACACAGTAAAATAATTCCAGATTTAGAAATTATAATTTGTAACTTACAATACTGGTGCCAAACAAGACAGTTTAAATGTATGGTTTTCTCTGTCCCATCACATTTCAATAATTCACATTTGTTAAAATCAGTGGTTGGGACCAAAGAGAAGGTCGTGTCTGATTCCTTTGTCCTGCAGAAATCTGCCACCCTTCCCGGCAGTTATAGAAATGGCAGCAGCTAGGCAGTATGTTGATATTTCCTGGAGTGCCTGTGTGTCAAAAAATACCTCTCCTGCACTTTTTTCTATTTCCTTCTTTGAAATTTATTTGTATGTGGCTATATGGCCTAGGCCTTTTAAAATTTAAATTTTTAAAAGAGAAAGCTAAGGGCAAGGAGCATGCAATACTATGAGAGTGCAGGACTCAGAGCTTAGTGCTCTTAGGTTAGCAACACTCAACATGATTTTGATCTCCAAGTCAGCCCTCTGAGCAGCTATCAAACCAATCCTTTCCAGTATGGTACTGAAATTGTTCAAACCATTTTCAAACATCTAATATAGACTCATAATAAAACAGGAAGAATGGCTTGTCAAGCTAAAGTGCTATTACCTACTATAATCAAGACACTATCTTGATTTTATAATCTGAAGTTTTTAAACTATTTCTCACCATGGTCGCTGCATCTCAAACTGGGAACCCTAGCCATCTTCTTGGAGAGTCCATTTTTTTCCCCCAAAGGCTTATAAAGAAGTTTAAACTTTTAAAGCAGTTTAAATTATTAAAAAAAAAAAAATCTTGAACAGTTCTGTCATGTACATTCACAAGCAAAATCAGAATGATTTTAAAGACAAAACATATGACTTCAAAGAAATTACAAGGTGATATTTTGGACTATGCCCTCATACCTTATTCTCCTATAAGGAGGACTTCAGTAGTAAAATCTGTGAGGCAATTTTCTGAAAATGTAGCCAGGTCTCTACTGATAGTAAAGATAAATGAAATTCAAAGTCTTGGCTCATTTTCTTGAGTTCCATCTTCAAAAATAATGTAATAATTCTATGATTAAAATATACAGGATGGACATAAAGTTCATGTACAATTTAAATTGCACTGTCTACACTAATCAGGGAAGAAAGTCAAGGAAAGAACTCTGGATTGATTTTTGTTTTACATTGTTTAATAGAAGAATGCTGCAGCTAAAGATTACTGATTTACCATTAAAAATATATAACATATGTCATTGAACTCCTGAAGCCAAAAGATTAGAACTTGACCCACTGAAAATAATGGGTATAATAAATATGGGTGCCTTTATCCTTCTTTCAGATTTATATTAAATTGTATCAACCCTGTTCTGTCTTGTCCTTTTGGTTGAAGTGGTGAGTACATGGTACCTTTATGATTCATTAATTATATTACCTCCTCTAGGATTCAAAATCCACTAGGGATTCTTTTGTGATCCCAAAGGGATCCTTTTAGAATGTCATGAAGATAAAACAAAATTGCCTGCCAACAATAACTACTTGCAAAATAGAAAGTCAATGGTCATTCTCTGTATAACAACACCTATAAAGAGCAAAATGAAGTTGCCAATGAAATTATAAGTCAATTTTACAAACAATAGCACAACGTCATATGGCTATATAAGGAAACATTATCTGTAAAAATCAGGGTATCAACAAACACATTTAATAATTAAATACAGTTAAATATGACATTGGATCAAAAATGATCCTAGATAGTACAAAGATTAATCCCACAACTTAATGAGACCATCCCAACCACATGTTATGACCTTAGATGTTTCATGAGGATGCCACACTGCACCTATACACACTTTATCATGAGCTTTAAACCGACTATAGAGTTTTGTGGTCTTCCAGTCCCAAATGTTTAACTTTCCATTTCCATCTCCTGAAATCACATAGCTGTAATGAGAAGATAAATAAATCCAAATTCAAATATCTTGAACTGGTAAATTAGATAGGCTTATAAAGAGGTTTACACTTTTAAAACAATTTACATTGTTAAAAGAAGAACAGAGAAAGATTTTATTTTTTCACTTTAACATGAAAAGATAAAACCCAATGCAAATAAATACTCAGAATAACAAGCAGTCTATAAAGTTTCTTTAATAAAAATACCCCCCCCCCCACTGAGCTACCAATCTAAGCGCAGGAAACCTCTGTGTTTTTGAGACAGTCTCTTTCTGTTGCCCAGGATGGAAGACAATGGTGTGACCATAGCTCACTGCAGCCTTGAACTTCTGTGCTCAAGTGATCCTCCCACTTCAGCCTCCTGAGTAGCTGAGATGACAGGCACTTTCTAACACACCTGGCTAATTTTTAATTTCTTTTTTTGTACTTATGAGTTCTTGCTTGTTGCCTCATGTGGTAACTCCTAGCCTTAAGTGACTATCCTGCCTTAGCCTCCCAAAGTGCTGGGATTTCTGGTGTGAACCACTGTGCCTAGCTAGAAAAATTATTTTTAACTAGGAACACAGAGAGTCCCAGCAGCCATAATGAATGAGGTATCATAATCAGTCTCTAGACAGTCAGAAACAGTGTAGGGGAACCAATTTCACATATAGCCGGTGAACACACTTGAAGACTCATTCTACCATAGTGAACTCTACCACTGTCACAATTATTTTGGGGCTTCAATATCTTTTGAATCATCTAAGGCTGAATCAGAGGGAGAATTATAAGGTCCAATTACCAGGCTAAACATAGAATTACAGGGAGACCTAAATTACTTCTATCTATATATTTTAACTAAGAAGGTTTTGTAGGCTTCCCAAATCCAGTGTGACCTAGAAACGATCAAAAGCTGGATTTGAGCTTTCAGCAGACAAGCTGTAGTTGTTAACTTCAACACTTCAATATAGAATGCTTCTGGTGTTCATTCAATCACAGCAATATGGTGATTACAGTACTAGTCTTGCTTACAAAAGCAGAGAGAAAATAGGCATTGCTGATATAACACAAAGATTTACTAGGTAGCTAAAGGGCACAGGCCTAAGTAACATAAGGAGATTAACTGAAGAGCTTAAAAAAAGCAAAATATAAGTTTCCTAACTTGTTCTTGCTTTTATATTTGGCATTTTGACAGATTACCGAGCTCTCATACAATTACTTTATGTGTCTACGATTTGTAAAGTATTGTTATTTGTACAATAGCTTATATCATATATATGATACAATTTCTCATACAATTACTTTATGTGTCCATGATTTGTAAAGTATTGTTATTTGTATATATGAATAGATTAGAAGATCGAAACTTACCTCATGTCTGGTGAAAAGTCTACTTGACAAGCATAGCCTGCTACCATATGGCCTTTAAAAATTTTTTTCTTATTTAGTCTAAATCTGTTCTGTGCTCCAAAAATTAAGATTTGGTTGTCCATTGACTGGCATGCTAGCCATTTCCCTGTAAAGTCAATAAATGGGACATTTTAGATAAAGATTGAAAGGTTTTAAAAAAATAATATGTTCACTGTGATTAATATTCTTTTTCTCTCAACTACTTTATAATACTAGAAAATAAATTTGTCATACAACCTATAAAGTGTTATAAATAAGAAGTATTAATATGTAAAGTAATGGATTTTGCTCATACAATCCTGTTTTTTAGCTCACGGCAACCTCAAACTCTGGGGTTCAAGCCATCCTCTGGTAGGCGCACCACCACATCCAGTTAATTTTTTTTTGTAGTGATGGGGTCTCACTAGGTTCAAGGTAACCCATGATTGTACTTGTGTCCCTTGGTATCTATGTAGGATTAGTTTTAGGACACCTCTTAGTCCTCTGTGGATACCAAAATTCACAGAAACTCAAGTCTATTATATAAAATGGCATCGCATTTGCATATAACCCACATGTCTTCTGTATACTTTGAATCACCTCTAGACTATGTATAATACTAATACAATGTAAATGCTATGCTAATAGTTATTACAGTATTGCTTTTTAATTGGTTTTTTTAAATTGTTTTTTTCTTTGAATAGTTTTGATTGGTGGTTGGCTGAATCTAAGGATGTGGAACTTATAAATATGGAAGGCCAATTGTGCTTGTAAACAATGCTAACTAAGGAAATGATCTTTTTTTTCTACTTATATATATATATATATGTATGTATATATATTTGATTTCAGGTTAATGTATGGACACAAACAAGTAGGTCTCAATATTTGAATTTGTTAGGTAAAGTCCATTTTGTAGTTGTGTTAGGTAGAGTTTATCTTGCAGTTGTGTTCTGCACCCAAATGCATGGCTTATACTCCTACATTGTACCATTAAGTGGAAGCTCACCAATCCCCCCTTTCTCTCTTCCCCCTATCTCATTCCTCCCTCCACCCCCAAGTTGAACTGAATTGAGTTTTACTCTTATGTGGTGTATATCAGATCATCTGCTGGCTTCATACTAGTATTGAGTACATTATAAGGAAATGATCTTAATGGTTGAGTGGGTAAATGACCTTGTTCAAGATGGGCACAGTATTTGTGATAGATAGTTTTAAAGCACACTACATAAAATGTACAGGGACAGTGACAAAGTATATAATATAGTGACTATCAAAATAGGATCCAGTCAGGTTGTTCTCATAAAAATGATAGATCATTTGACAACTATTACCAATTTGCCAGAGGCAGATGTCCTGATGCAAGAGCAAACTCTTCCTTTTCCTACACTTAACAGTAACTGTGTAGGTTAGCAGTGGCTTCAGTGGTGATGTTCCCCACACATCTTAACATTCTATTTATATACTTATTTTTTAGAGATAGGGTTTTGCTTTGTCGCTCAAGCTGAAGTACAGTGGCTATAACTCCTGGGCTCAACTGATCATCCCACCTCATCCTCCCAAGTAGCTAGGACTACAGGTGTGTATACTGCACGTGGCTAATTTTTAAACAAATACTTTTTGTAGAGAAAAGGTCTTGATATGTTGCTTTGACTGGTCTCAGTGAGAACTGCCTTGGCCTCCCAAAGTGTAGAACCTTCACTTTAACAGCCTCATGTAGAACTGTCAGCATACTGTCATGTATACTGCCAGTATCTCTATACCACAAATTATCTTATACTTAAAAGGCAATGGATTACTGAATAGGAAATAGTATTAAATAGCTTTATTGTTTATTTTGCCCTATGAAATTATTGAAACTGATTCCATATCTACTTGAAACCCTGATTGTCAAATAGAAATCTACAGATGCTCAATGTCAGCTGTAATCTTTGTTTCTTTTACTTTTATTTTCTAGAAAAACAAGAGTAGGGAAGGTGTCTCAGATATGAAAAACAGCAATTATATCTAATATTGAAAAAATTTCCTTACACAAGCATGACACTGTAACAGATTTCTCAAAGAGGGAAACAGTCAAAGTTCTTTTGAATACAGCAATTACACCATGTCTTAGAAGCTCATTTAAAAACACTCTACGTACTAACTCACCATTTGGAGACAAAGTCACTGCAGGCATTGAGTGCATACTGGGTTCTGCTATATACTTGAAATCCACTGGGATATCCCTAAAAATTTAAAATAGCATATCAGAATAAGTTTTAAAAAGCACCTTTAAAAGCATTACCTCTGAAATACAGGAATAATATCCAAATAAAAGCAAACTCTCAAAATTATACATTTAACAAACCTTTAATGAAACTTGTTGGAAGAAGGAAAATCACAAAATGATACTATATTACTTATTATAAATGTTTTACTTCATTAAAGACTTTCCTTTATGATAACTGTAACAGTGCCAGTGATTTTTTTTTCTATTTTATTTAAACTTTGGCCTTTGTGTTAAAAAACAAAACAAAACAAAACAAAAAAAACCTGTTGCCAGAAGTTCTTTTTTTTTTAAGAGACAGAATCTCATTTTATTGCCCTCGGTAGAGTGCCGTGGCATCACACAGCTCATGGCAACCTCCAACTCCTGGGCTTAGGCGATTCTCCTGCCTCAGCCTCCTGAGTAGCTGGGACTACAGGCGCCCGCCACAAAGCCTGGCTATTTTTCTGTTTTGCAGTTCGGCTGAGGCTGGGTTTGAACCTGCCACCTGCGGTATATGGGGCTGGCACCCTACTCAATGAGCACAGGCGCTGCCCTAGAAGTTCTTTAACAATGAACTCATCTAAAAATGTATTATGGTAGGCAGAAGCAAGATGTTTGAGACAAGCTCCTAGGGAAATACTGTTTTACCAGCCAGTCAACCTTAGCTTGTTGTTACTGTTAAAGAGCCTTCAGCAGCGCAAGCGGATGGCAGGCAAGGCTGCAGGGACTGTGAGCTGTTCCAGCCCATCCAGAAATAATGACCATGGACAGGGAGATGAAGTGCTTGGTTCCTGGACTATTTTCAGTTTACATACATATGAAGCATTTCAAACGTGAACAGTGCAGGAGAAAAAAAATTACAAAAATCTCATATGAGTGATACAAAAAACAAAACAAAACCTAAGAAAATCTAAAACTAGTCACCTAAATTTAGAACCATCACAAGTTTAAAATACTTTTTCATTTTTAATATTCTCCATGATAAAAATGCTTAAAAAATTTTGGGAGGATTTTTGGACTTGTTGCTTTTGATAAGACCAGAAAAAGTTTTTACAGAGTAATCTGTAGGAAATGTAATCTGAAGAACACCATAGAATATGGAGCAGCAATTTCAAACTCTGGTTCAAGTTCTAATACTGTCATTAACTGGAAAATAGTAATTTGCCTTCATGTAAGAACTTTCTTTATCCATGTATCTGTCTACCCAGCACAAAGAACAAATGATTAGAAAAGATTTCTATCAGGGTCTTGGTTAGAGAAGAATTTTCAGTGGAACCTGAACAATAACATTTGTCAGATCTCCAACCCTTTGTACCTGTCAGACACCTGTGGGAAGTGACATTCAGAATGACCCAAATGTGTTAAAAAGAGCCTTACTTTAAAAAGGTTCATTTTTTTCCTTCTTCATATTTATTATTAGTGGCTAATAATCTCATAGCACGAATTAAAATGCAAGAGCATTTTAAAATTAAATTAATCATAGTTCAGGTTCAGTAAACAAATTCAAATAGACACTTCATTTATACAATAAACTCTAGAACACAAAACGAATCTGAACTACTTTGTAGACTTCTAGTGAAAATGTTTATGTATAGTTATTTTTAATGAACACACTATTTTCTAATTAGATACTATAATCCAGTACAGTAAGTTATTAACTCAGATACTGCAAATAATCTTCAGTTTGGCAATGAATTACACGCACAAAAAATCCTAACAAGGCTTGGCGCTTGTGGCTCAATGGGCTGAGGCGCCAGCCACATACACCTGAGCTGGTGGGTTCGAATCCAGCCCCGGCCCGCCAAACAGCAATGTAACCAAAAAGTGGCTGGGCGTTGTGGCGGGAGCCTGTAGTCCCAGCTACTTGGGAGGCAGAGGCAAGAGACTTGCTTGAGCCCAGGAATTGGAAGTTGCTGTGAGCTGTGATGCCACATCACTCTATCCAGGGTAACAGCTTGAGACTCTGTCTCACAAAAAAAAAAAAAATGAAATAAAATAAAAAATCCTAACAAAATTTATGAAAATTTAAAGATGAAAGATTAATAGTGTCAATCTCTGTAAAATTTTCTTTAAAAAATATTTTTAAAAAATATTTAAATATGCATTTGACTGATTAAAATACCATAGGCTGCTGAATTCTAATATAATCTCTATCCTCCTTAAAAACTACATAAATGTTAGTTTGTATAGTATTGTTTAAGAAAACCAAGTTTCCTTTGGTTTATTTTCTTATATATTATACTATTCTAACCAGGCATGGAGTGTGGTAAAAGTTTGGCAAACACCACTTTGTCTGAAGGCCCCAGTGTTGCTAGTTTTCCTGCAGCTGAGGATAGAAGCTCACTCTGAGCTCAGGGCCTTCCTTCCTTTCCTATGCAAGCTGCCAGTATCATGAGTAATTGTTCTTAGGAATGGCTTATGCAGAGAAGCACAGTTTTGGGGATCCTACACCGGTTTGCTTCCTATTTGTCTTTGTAGCAAGACTTATCCTCACATTTATTAACTTCCCACTAGTCAAACAGAATACAAGTTACCTTCTCTCCCCACCAATCCTTCATTAATCTAACTATCCATTCACATGATCAAGAACTCAAGCTCAGGAATCAGTTTGGCCTGAATTTCAGTGAACTCTGACTCTTTCACGTTTTACATAACCTTGGAAAAATTACTTAACCTATCTTAGTTTCCTTACATATAGAATAGGAATAAGAACTGTACCTAATCCATAGGATTGCTTTGCACCTTAATTCAAATAGTTCACGTAAATTGCTTAGCATAGTGACTAGCATGGAAAGGGTTCAATAAATACAACATCATTCATTAATAATTACAACAATAATGACTTCTTTAGATATTCAGCTCATCCTGTGTGCCGGGCACTGTGCTAGTGTTGGGGACAGACAGTAAGCAGGACTGACACCTTTCTTCCCCTCCTCAAGGGTAAGGACTTGTTGGAAAAGGGGAACAAATAAGGACTAAAGTATGCTAAAAGCTGTGGAAAGCAAAAGACAGTGTGGGGTGTCAGAGAACAGGCTCTGAGGATTGGTCAGGAAGGCTCCAACTTTAAGTAAGGTTAAACTGAAATCTAAAGGATGTCAACATTTAAAACAAAACAGCATTATGACTTTTTAGAAGAATTTCTTAAGAACTGAGAGAAAATAAAAAAGAAGCCAATATCACCCTTGGTTTAATCAAAAATCTTTGCTGACCAATGTTTTACTTTAGAAAACACACACACATTAAGTGTTCTTAAACCCTCTAATTGCTACAACATATAAATACAGTAGAACCTCCATAGTCGACCATCTCCCTGTATTGACCACCTCCTTAAGTTGATCTACTTTTCATAGACTGGACATGACCACATGAACTCAAAATGTACAGCAGGCCTAACTCCTTATGTGGACCACCTCCATATGTTGACCAGTTTGTTACACTCCCTTGGTAGAAACATCTGAAAATTTAAGTATAATCAAATTGTTAAAATATATAAAACAAAACAAATCATATATACATATATATGAGATATATGTTTATTCTTTAGAGTATTTATTGTGCAAAGGATCTAAGGTAGGTTCTCAGAGTCTAAATCAGATTTTCTGTAAAAAACATTTCTGAAGTTAGAAAGATCTTAGTTATAAGGTATTTGTAAAACCATGGACAGGCGTTAAGATTAATGTTCAGTAATTCTCCTCTAATTAGAAGTAATCTGGAGGGGTGTAGTAGTGGTGGTGGTGAATGTGGGAGAAACTGAAGTTAAATTACATTAAGTCTTCAGTTACCCAAATTGTCCTGACAATGGTTAGGGACCTGCTTAGCCTCCCAAAGGGACTCAGGTTGAGAAGGAAACCACTGGCTGTGGTTCAAGGCTTCCCACTTCTTCTTAAAGCAGAACAGCTTCTGGGGGTGGGAAGATGCACTTTTGTCATTCCTAGGCTATAATCACGGTTGAGCTGTGCTTCATAACTGATGGTACAAGCAAACTGGGTTCCATCCAAACATTCATTTTACCAAAAAGGTTATTATGTAATTTTTTTTGCAAATAAAATATACAACATGATCTATGATACTTAATTAGTTTTAATATTTCTTGACTTTAGAAAAATCGCTTTTTTCTCTGGAAGAGCAAAATTAACCAATACATTATGATTACATTCTACAAGTAAAACATTTATACAAGGTGATAATATGGGGCAACTTTCAGCACTGAATAATCATAACGCAGACATTTGAAAAGTTAAGAGATAAATGTCCATATTTTCTTTGCTTTGGTTCTGAGGCCAGGATCTTACACTTAATCCCCCAACTTCTTGCTAGTCATTTTGCAACAATGAATAAGATACCTAATAAAAAAATATAAGATAGCACAATACAAATCTATCATCATAGATAAGATATGTAAGATAAACAACTCAAAATACAAATCCTTTGGAAAGACTACCCAAAGACCATGACAGGTAGCATATTTAGATTATTATTTCCATATTGTGGGTACTTAAACAATTAAAACAGTTTTATTGATAAGCTAGGATCACAGTTACAAAAATATTCAAATAGTTGCATATTGTCAGGCTTTGGCTACATTTAATTACTTGCTTGATATAAATCAGATTTTCTACTGATAGAAACTCACCATTCCCAAACTCTTAGGCTCTTATCATCAGATGTGCTCACAAATCTTCTATTCTCATCAACAAAAACAATGGTGTTGACAGCTCCCAAATGACGATCATATTCCTGCACAATTTCTCCACTTCGGATGTCCCACTATACATTGAAAAGAGAAAACATAGAGACAAAAGGAAGCAGATTTATGAAAACCAACAAGGATCATAATTCTGGAAAGTGGAGACAGAAAAAATCTCCCACATCATGTTTTTATGAATTTACTATTTTCTACTAAGAACTGAGCATCAGTAATCCTTAAAAGAAGCAAACATTAAATTAATGAACACTCCTTATTTTATCCCCTGATACAATACAAAACTTAGGAATCTTAATTTAAAAAGCACTTGAAAATACTTACTTGCACAATCTTCTTATCAGACATTCCAGCCACAAAGAGATTTTGCTTATCTTCATCAGGATTGAATTTGACACAATAGGGCACTTTTCGGTTTGTAAATCTTGATATACACTGTCCTAAAACCAAAGATTCACAGTAAATAGGTAAAATAAATTTGACCACTAAAAGATATCTATGAGATTAAGATCTAGAGGTCATTTGCTTAATAAATTTTAAGAAAGGGCAGCCTGCTTGCTCTTTACTGTAAACTATATTGTTTTTCCACAGAATTTAAATAATTAAAATTGCAAACAAACAAAAATTACTTCAAAAAAGTAAATCTGTATCACGAATGGTAGAGTAAATGAATTATGATTCCATTCCTCTGACAGAATACTGCAAACAACTTAAAAGAACAAACTATCACTACAAACCACATGGATGAATCTCATACATTATGTTTTGTGAAAGGAACTAGATACGGTATGATTACAAGTATAAGTTCAAGAACAGGAAAAAATGAATCCATAATTATAGAAGTGATTACTGGGAGTAAGTACAGACTGGAAAAGAACATAAGAAATCCTTACTGAGTACTGGAAATGTTCTGTATTTTGATTTTGGTGCTAAGCAATTCCATAGATGCTTACAAAAAGAAATCCCTGGATATTTATGCACTTTATACACTTTATTGTAGGTATATATTATCTTGATTTTTTAAAGAGCTCACAGAATGGTGGTCTTTCAGCATTGGCTACAGGTAGAATCATGGTCTAGAAATACCTGTAAGAGTGGGACTCAGGCAACAGTAATTTTAAAGCTCTTCAGCTGATTACAATAAGCAACCAGAACTGAGTGCCACTGCTGAAGAAAAAAGCACAGGCTTGGCATCAGAGAGACCTTGGTTTGAACCCAACTCTGTCACTGATCAGTTGTGTGACCCTAGGAAAGTTAACCTCTTTCATCATTAGTCTCCTTATCTATAAGGTACTAATAGTACTTACCTCATAGGGATATATTACGATTGAACGAGATACTGCATATCAATGTTTACTTAGCCTTATGCCTGGTGAACAGTGCTTAATCAATCTTAGCTGTTATCATTACCCTTAAACCTTAGTAAGATTAAAAGATGATTTTTTTCTTTTTTTTGAAAGATTTTTTAAATTATATAAAATTATATTAGCCACAAGATACTGATACAATTAACATGGCCATGAATATAAAAAAACAACTGTGCCATGGAAATTTAGATCTACATTTCAATCAATTTGAGCAATTAAATTTAATTTTGTACATACATCAGACATTTATTGTGCTTCTATTACATGTAATACACCGTGCTAGATGATATAGAGGAGCAAAAAGATTAAACAGGTGGCCAATGGAATATTTCAAATTTGCTTGTCTATTAATAGTGTTTGCTTTGGCCGGGTGCGGTGGCTCACGTCTGTGATCCTAGGACTCTGGGAGGCAGAGGCAGGTGGATTGAGCTCAGGAGTTTGAGACCAGCCAGAGCAAGAATGAGACCCCAGCTCTACTAAAAATAGAAAACCCAGCTGGGTGTTGTGGCTGGTGCCAGTAGTCCCAGCTACTAGGGAGGCTGAGGCAAGAGGATTGCTTGAGTCTAAGAGTTTGATATTGCTATAACCTATGATGATGCCATGGCACTCTACCCAGGCGACAGAGTGAGACTCTGTCTAAAAAAAAAAAGTGTTTGCTTTTTGTAGGATGTCCCAAAAATCACCCCTAAAGTTGTCATACATAGGGAAAATGGGAAATTGTAGCTAAATGTACCTTTATTTATCAAATATTCATTGTAAGATTTTACAGAGAGGTGGCCAACACGTAGAGAACTTTTGGGACACCCTGAATATTGTATCTGGTAGAAACAAATTTCGAAGTGAAAGAGCTACTTAAACAGTTTCAACTCTATTAATATACTTCGTGATAGTAGCTGACAGTCAATGGTATAAGAATTAGCAGTCAGAGGACATATTCTGCTTCAAAAGACCAGTCAGACTATTTCATACAAAAATGATAACTTGTAAGATTAATCTGTATAGTAAAAGTGAGCTCTTACCTGTCTCAGTATCCCAGAGCTTAAGATACCTGTCATAGGCCGCACTGAGGAACTGTGTTCCTGCAGTATTGAAGCAGATGTCCCTAACAGCTTTACTGTGACCTAAAGTCAGAACCAACAGAAATGGCAGTGAGATAAAGTTTTGTATATTTTCTTAAAATTGAAACATCATAAAGAGAAATGACATTATACTGGTTCCCAAGTTGAACTGCGAGTCAAGATCACCGAAACCCCATCACTTGATTTACTGACTTAGAATATGTTAAATGTGGGTGTGGGTAAGGTTGTTTCTCCCTTTAAGAAGTTTCTCAGGTGATTCTGAGGCATGATATTTTGTTAAGAACCAAGAGAAAAGGTCTAACCTTTTTTTAAAGTCTGTCAAGGAAATCTCTTAATATGCAATACATACAACTGATGACTAACCAGCCAAGAATTTATGGATACACAATAGATTAGTTATTGCCAATGAAAGAAATAACTGCTGAAGTTTGGAGGTTTACTCTTAGATTTCCCACCAGGCTGGAAGTGAAAACAAAGTGACCTATACCTAACATTCAAGAAATTGAAGCCCTTGTTCAATAATTGTGTATTTCTGTGATCACATTACTAAATTTCACAAACTGACACAGAATCTCAGAAACTAAGCCTTTTTGAACACTATAGCACCACCGGTGAACTGCCGTCAAGCAGTATGTGCCATTGCAATTAGGCCTTCTGTTGTACAGCAGGAGTCCCAGTCAGAGCTGGTATCCTTCCTCCCTAAGGAGGGAAATCTCAGTTTTCTACTGAAAAACAGTCTGCCAGAACAGGGGAGACAGATGGGGACCAAGCACACGATACTTGACAGAGACATTTTGTTCCTCCTTCCACAAGTCTTCCTTTAGGCAGTGGTGGCATCTCAAGCAGAATTTATACACAGGGAGGCCCTACAATCCTAACAAAGCACCACAGAACAGACTCCTACTTTAATCTAAAAACAGAGCCAATATCATGTACACAGAGTTTCAGTGTGGTACAGTTAAATTTGGAAAAAGGAGCCTTCACATGAAATTTGACAAAGACTAACTTTTTCTACCAAAAAGGCTGGTTTGTCACAAAGCTGTCCTCTTTAGACCTCTATAATTTTCTTCAAGGAGTTCTGATCCTTTCGTATGCTTTAGCTGCCAATTCCCAGCCTCTTCAAAGCTCAAAATCTAGCCATCTAATTGCTTACTGGACATGACATTTTCACCTCAGTATCCCAAAGGCAGATCAAATTAAATGAGTCCAAAACTTCGTCATCTTTTTACCTTCCTTTTCTTGGCAAATGGTACCACCATTCCTCCAGCAACCTGGGAGTCACCCTGGATTCCTGCCTCACTCTCATCAATGACTTTGCATTAATACATCTTATTGCTTTTAAGAGTTCCTTTCTTCTCTTTTTGTGCTGCTTTGGTTCAGACTTTCATCATCTCTAATTCAGATCAATGAAATAAACATGTAATTCATTTCCCTTCCGCCAAGCTTGCCCTACCAGAGCATCCTCCATATTGTTAAGTGCTTTTGTAAACTTCAAATCATGTTGCTTTCCTGCAAGAGCTCTTTAATGGCTCCCCACTGTCTTAGAGTCTAAACTCTTTATAATGGTACACAAGGTCACCCCCACTCTGTTGTTTTTCTCCACTTTTGTCTCTCACCACTCCCCATACCCTAGCAATCTTGAGATATAAGTGCTTCTCCACAAAGTGGCACATTCCTCACATCACTTTTGCTGCTGCTGCTGCAAGTCTCACTTCCTAGTTCTCTTGTCTACCTGGGGAGACTTATTCCTCCATCTATCAGTCTTAGCTCAACATAGCAAAATTACTGTTGATAATGTTATCTTACTTTAAAAAAGTCTTCCTAGATTTATAATCAAAGAGAAAAGAAAAAAAAATATTACCAATAAATGTTCGCAAACAGCGCCGGTCTCCATAAACCTCCCACAGCTGGGGAAAAGAACAATGCATGGAAATATTAACTATAATAAAGGTCTTTCAATCAATTACCAACAGTCATATGCTGGCTATGTGTGTGCATATCTGTGAGTGATTTAGTCATTGAATATTGCTTGATAAAGCCAGTTTGTGTTGTACTATTTGGACTGAACGAACACACACGAAGATCTCTACATCACATTAGCCAGGTAACTACAGACCAAGTTAATTCCGAAGATTATCTTTCTTTCTTGTTCTTTTCTGTGTTTTCTACATTTTCTATGAGGAAAATACTACAAACTAGTTTAAAAGGATTTAAATGTTATTAAAACTGCCATGTATGTATTTTGATACTGACTTTTTTTTACTTTACTGAAGTATTATAGAAACTATATGAAAATAATGATATAGACTAAAATAATCAGCTCATAATTCTTATCTAAAGTGAATTAATAAAACAGCCTCAAAACTAGCTTTATTTTTGTTTGCCTCAACAATGTTGTTAGTACTCTAAAACAGAAGGCATTTCCTGACTACCCAGTGCCAAGAGGACACGGTCTCAGTTACAGCACACCAGGTGAGGACCTCTAAGCCGGTCCCTTTCCATGGACAGTAATCATTCTTTGTCTCTGAGATTTTATGCTCCAGCAATCACAGAACTATTGTAGTTTTCTACATGCATCATACTGATTCAATCTATTCATTTGCCTCAAACACACTCTACTTTTGGCCCCCCACCCTTTTACTTGTTAAGCTTTCCACTGAGATATGCTTCCTCTTTGAAATCAGAACATCATGTGTCTGCCCCTGTAATGATCATTTATATCAGAATAAATAATCGCCCTAAGGGCTGGGACAGTGCCTTAACAATTTTTTACTTACAGCCTTTTGCACATAATAGGCACCAAATAAATGTTAACAGAAGTGAACGAAATTGAATTCTATGCTTTTTTCTTTGGTCAAAGACCATAATCTCAGTTTCATGTAGCATAGTTTATATAAAGTAAAAGTTAAAGGAGTTAGGAGTTTTTACTCCTAACTGTTGCTCTGTTATTTTAAGCTATTAGAGACAAATGCCAAATGGATACTTTTCTCAAAAGAGCTGCTTTTATATGTTGTTAATAACTATGAATTATTTACAAAGGATAAAATTTTAATAATTCAACTTTCCCCCAAGAGCACCAAGGGTTGGTATTTATCAAACTGTCATAACTGTCCTTAAAGGTCCGAACATGGAGAAGACACAAAAAAGATAATAACTATCCTTTCAGATTTAAAAAATTTCCAAGGCTTTCTTCATATTCAAGCTGACATGCATTGGTAACTTAGTTTTTTTGTCTTTTTCCTTTTTTTAAAACCACACACTCTATGGCTAAACAGAAGCTATTGGTGACGCTTCTTGAAACTACAAAGTATGAGAAGGGGCTGGGAGCACTTTTGCTATTTGGTATTAGCTATTTGCTATTAGTATTTAGAAGAAAAAGGATGAATTACATTTCTACTCTCTAAAAACAGGATTTCTATTATGTATCCTCTCTGCTGTGTAAGGGTCAGAGAAACAAATGAACTCAGTTTCATACCCTAAATCTCTGGAAAAATGCTTTATTACTGATTAAATATTCATGTGTCTATAGCCAAAATGATTGGATTATATTCTAATCAGTTGTCTAACTTTAAGAAGAGCCTAGGCAATTGAACCACAGGGCCATATTTGAATCTACATGTTTGGAAGCAGTTCATAAATAACTGCATTCACAGGGCCTAAGAGAAAATAATTAGCTTCTAATTGCCTAACAAACCCAAATTTATTTATAATTAACCAAATAGATTTAACAAAGAAGAACTAGCTTTGCAGCACTCCTCCTCTGCCTGAACACTCACCTTAATTTTACAATCCATGGAACAAGACAGCAACAAATGGCCGGAGAGAGGAAACAATCTGACTGCGCTGACACCCTATGAAAATGTGTTACGGTTATCAACCAGAAGCATTCAAGTATCAGCTAACATTAAGCATCAAGAAAAGACAGTATATATTAAGCTACCTAATTTACTATTTTTCTTCTTTCCAAAAGTCATGCCCTAGAATAACCTTCATTACTATCCCAGGAACAGGTCTTATTGACACTAAGCTTTGGAAGATTTTTTTTTAAAAAATCTTTAATATTGACTTCCTTGCCCAAGGGAATCCTGAGTCAATCAAGTTGCTAACACCCCCACTTTTCTTCTTTCTTTTACTTAGTCCTTTTGGTCTTTGTAAAAAGCTGGAAATTGTCACTTGGAATACTGCATGTGATAAAGAATTATCAATATCAAAGTTTTCATGTATTTTGCCTTATTACCATAGTTTATAAACCAGGGAGCATCTAATTTCTGAAATGTGACCACCACAAGAGTTAAAACAAAATTACTGAGGCTAAGCAGAAGATGTGGTGCTGGTACCAGCCCATTACTCAGTGATTTAAAGCCCAAAAGGAAACAGACTGTGGCAGGAGCTTGTGGGGAAAGGCCTGGCTATTACAAGGGGGCAGGGCACCAAACCGTGAATGCTATCATAGCCAATCGGATGGCCTTAGAGAGTGATTAGTCACTGGTGACTGTTATGTGCGGGCACCTCCAAAGCCTAACTCAGGTTTATCTTCAACCTGACTTTTCTGCGTCTTTAGTAGAAATGCTGAATGCCAAACATCAACAGCTGAAACTATGTTAGCATCACATTGTAATATTACAATGAACAGAAACAACCTACTTGATTACCTTTGTGTGTCCAGACCACACGTGAATTTGTTTTTTGGGAAGGTAACACTTTTCAGGTGGCACAGCTGACCGGAGATTAACACCAACATCCTGAGGAATGTGAAGATAGGACCTGCCCTGATAGTCATACATTTCTTTAACTGAAATAAGAAGGCAAAGGAAATCAATGAACAAATAGAAGCCATAGTCATGAAATCTATAATCTTAAAATAACATTTTATTCATAGGGATATCATACTAAGGTTTAAGTAATAACACTCTGATGATGTTAAGATCAACCTTCAGCTAAGATTTAGCTACTTGGAATCATCTGCTATCATTTACAACTGAAGGTAGTATTTTGGAATTCCTGAATATCCAGAGATCCATACTTAAATAAGATCCGTACTACTTTTGCTGCGGTATAATTTACAGTGAGAGAAGAAAAGATAAAACTTGGGCCTGTGAGTCACTGGTAAAGTATAAGACGCAAAACAGGACAAGAAAGAAGTTAAAATAAAACAAAAAATATGAATTATCCTTTCTCTTGCTTTCCTCTTTTATGCCCCTCTGGTTCCTTTTCATTTCTCTTTTCCCATTTTCACAAGTTTTATAATAAAGTCACCTGTGGGAATTAAATTACACAGTGAATATAAAACATTTAGCAGCATGCCTGGCACTGACTCAGTACTCAATAAATGCTATTATTACTATGTTGCTGAGATGGTTGTAAACACCATAAATACTGACTAGACTCCTTGGAGATAAAACTGAAGCTTGAGGAACCCAATATGACTTCATCAAATCTAAATATTTTATGTGCTATAACAACAGAAAAATCAATATTGTCAGCGCTCAATTATACATTACAGTTTGAAATAATCACAATATAATTTCCTAAATACAACTAATTATTAAAGAACAGGCATATTGTAGGTTGTTTATAATTTATTCAGGTGAATATACATTTCGTTCCACAAGTCAAAGTAAGTCTGAGAGTCTTACTCTCCAATCTGTTCACATGAAAAACAAAGTTTATTCTTTTAAAGTATATTTTAGAAATGGTTATAAACCATGAGAATATTTGAGTATTTGGCTTGGGTTAAAAACAGCTAAAATGACTAGGGTAGTATTAATATACCAATAGAGTCAACTTTATCTTAGGAAAGAACAAACTGTGGACCACTGAGGAGTCTTATCATTTTTTATTCATTAGCACTTCAAAAAAATCTGTGGCTGTCATTAATCATGCTGTTTTCTGTCCTTTGTTAGTACACAGAAAAGTCTGCTGTAATTTCTTTGGAATACAAATTGTTAAACATAATTATTCTTAACAATGATTTTTATAACAGCTGATGGTAAAGTTAATTAATGTTGTATGAACAGAGAGTACAGTAATTGAAAGTTTTTCGTAAAAATAAGTATAAAAAAAGATTACCATGTAAGATTGTCTTCTCTTCCCCAGGTTTTTCTTCCTCCTGTTTGCCTTTTTTCTGCCTCTTTGCTGTGATTTCATCCAATTCTTTTTGTTCTTCCTAAGGAAATTAAGGAATGAACTTTAAATTAAATGTTCTAGAACCGTATCATACACAAAGTTGGTAAAAAATTCTTTATAACCAATATAAGGTCCACATTTTTGCTGAAGCAATAGCTATAAGTGTGTCTTCCTGGATAACAAGCTCAACTCTTCCATAAGCAGAGGTTGACTGCCTCTTCCATAGGTTACAAAATGGCATTAAATATATAATAAATACTAGATAATACTTTAAAATTGATTTTATACAAAATTCATCCTTCTGGGACACCTTAAATAAATTTAGCATAATATGCTAATTATGCAAGTAAAAAGATAAGGCAATTAGAAAATGCAGTACCAGAAAAGAAAATGAATTTTAGTAGAAAATGTTGTTCTTACGTAAATAGTTTTTACAAAGTCATAGGTCTATAAGCAATGACTATAGATTTGTGATACAACTCTTTTGGGAGGAGCTGTGGAAGAAAGATGGGGTAGCAGTAAATCTTTATCTGTAATATCAAAGTCAAGAGATGATCTCGTAAACATGCTGTTGTTTATTTTAGAGCTCACCTGTTGACTTGATTTTATAGACACAGACTCACTGGATGTAAGTAACACAGATTGACTGCGTTACCAGAATATAAGTAAGCTTTAAGAGGACAGGATGCCTTGACCTTGTCCACTGCTGCATCCCTGGGACCTAGAACAAAGCCTGGCTCACAGAGACAGTGAGATTAGGAGGTGGGCAAGGGAAAGGGAGAGTTCTGTACTTACTTTATAAATGTTATAGGACTTAGATTTTAAACAATATAGATGAAATTTGTTTAAACTTTTACTTAATAAATAAACCCTACCATCACTTCTAGTATCATAGAAAGGCTGATTCTATAGTTGCTATCTGAATGTCTGGTATCAGAAGAACAGCTACCATGGCAGCTTAGAAATATCAAGAAATATTTATTCAATATTGTCTGCTATTGTATTTCAATAAAAAGTACAAAAGAAAATAAACCAACAAAAAAGTAAACAGAAATATTCCAAAGAAAAACAAAGAAATTTTATTGTATTTTCTCAATAAAACTAAGGCAGAGAAATTTTGATGAGTCATTTGGATCTCTAAGGAAATTTCAAGTTTATTATTATAGATATCCTTCATTGAGGCACAGCATACAACTGAACTGACAATGAAAAACATCAAAGCTTACTTCTGAAGGCTTGGCTACATCTTTTTCATCCACATATTTTGCCCATGGTCCCAAGAAACCATCAATATTAGATGCATCGTTTTCTTTGAACTTTTTCCTCTTCTCTATTTTCTTCTGACCAGTTTCAAACACAGTTAAACCTACAGTAAATGGAAACACACACACACACACACACAAACCCAGAAAGAGATATTACAAATATCTATACTTTCTAAGGAAATATCAGCATATATATAATCTTATTTTATATGGTTAAAGAAAGGCAATTGTTCAAGTGACCAAAAATTTTATTAAAAAACAAAAACAAACAAAACCTATATGAATCTGACACATACGTTAACTCATGCCACACAAAAAGAGATACCATCTTCTGGGGAAAGATGCTTTCTACAAATAATAATAATTTGTAATATTTTGCAAATTCTAGTACTGTGTACTTAAAGAAAAGATCCAAATATGTATCATACAATAGTACACAACCCTTTTAATGAATCACAAGCCAGTATCAGTGGATTTTTAGCACTTTTTGAAAGAAAACCAGTAATTCAGTATTGCCATAAAATGATAACACTACCTTTGAAAAAGTAAGAATAAACTGTAATTAATTATTTAAAAATGGAATTGAATTATAGTAAGTACTCAGTAAGTTATCTTCACTTCACTTGTAAAGTAGCAATATAAATCGAACAAGATTTCACAAACCGTGTTTGGTATTTCTTCCAAGTAATCTCAATCTAAACCTGACCTCTAATAGTATGAATGTTAACAGTAAAAGAGAAGAAGAAAAAGGAGGTTTCTGGTTGATATTTTGATTGATTAATAGCAGGTGGCATAGTCATTAAATTGTAAAAAAAAAAAAAAAGGTTTATGGGAGTCATGGCCACAAGTTGAGAATTTAGCTACATTTAGATGTGGTTTACAGAGGAAAAGCCTATCTATACTAATTCTAATCAATTTCTTATAGACAATGTTTCATGACAAAAGCTTGTTAAAATCCTATTTTGACAATGATCTAGCTCATACACAGAAGGGCAGCTTGATCATTTAGGGTCTATAACTACTAAGTAGCAGTGTCCCATGCAGCAAGGACATTTTTTTTAATGACATTTTATGGATAATAGTCCAATGGGCTGATGAGCTTTGTGACAAGTTAGCACTTAAAGAATATAATGCTTTGTCTTATTATAATAAATACAAAATGAATATGAGCATAAACATTTCACCACATGTATTCAAACTCATCTTTCAGAGCAACCCTTCCAAGACAATTGTCACAGACAGGAAAATTAAAATTTCTCTGCTTTGTTCTCTATTAAAATATAGTTTGACTGTAATGTTGAGAAGTTAACTGCCAAAATAATCTATATATTAATTATAATTTACTGAGTGATTTTTTTCATGAGGCCAAATACTCAAAACAATCCAAAGAGAGATGTATGACTATCTTCCCTACAAGGCTGCATAGCTAGTGAGTGGCAAAAACAAACTCTAAACCACAATTGACTCTAAACTATATTACTCTAAACTACAGGGTGTCCCCAAAGTTGTCCCTAAAGTCACCATACATGGAGAAAATGGGAAATTGTAGCTAAAGATACCTTTATTTACAAAACATTCTCTAAGTGTTGGCTACCTCTTTGTAAAATTTTGTAATGAATATTTTGTTAATAAGGGTATCTTTAGCTATAATTTTCCCCATGTATGGCAATTTTAAAGGTGACTTTTGGGATATCCTGTATATCACTCTATTGTCTTAACCTCAAAGCACAAAATGAAGAGGTTGGGCACTGTAGCTCACACCTGTGCTCCCAGTGCTTTGGGAGGCTGAGGTAAAAGGATAGCTTGAGGCCAGGAGTTTGACACCACCCTGGGCTACACAGCAACATTTTATCTCTATAAAAAAATTAGCCAGTCATGGCGGAACATGCATATAGTCCCACTAGGGACTATTGGAGAGTGAGGTAGGATTGCTTGAGCCCAGGAGTTCAAGGATATAGTGAGCTATGATTATGCCACTGCAGTCCAGCCTGGGCAACAGAATAAGACCCTGTCTCTAAAAAAAAAGACAAAAATCAAGTACCAAATAAAATACTAGTTTTTTCCTACTCTATAATTAAAGTCAATCTGAAAAACACTAATTATAGGTATGTGTGTGTATATATATGTGCCATTAAATATTTCAAATAAATTACCTTGATTTTTTTCAGCTTCTTCCACTGAACCAATATATTTAGCAGACATTTGATGATTATCTAATGAAGGGTCTAATGCATAACCTGAAAGGAAAAAGGTAGAAATTGACTAATTTTGCCATTTATAATTAATTTTATTACTACACAAATATATTCACTTCACATTTTACTCCCTAGATGTCACAAATGGTCTCTTTAACTTAAGATCAATCTTTCTTTCCTGAGCTGTTTCTATTTAGAATAACTAGCCCAAATTTCAGGTTGGACCATGAATAATGTCAGCAAAATAAGAATTATCTCATAGGATGAATCTAGCATATTGACATTACATTACTAACAGCCTCTCTTGCCAAGATATAAAACTTAGTTTTATATATTCTAAGAGCTTAAAAATATATGTACATTATATATTTCTGGAGTTTAGCTTCTTTTTGGTAATGAATATTAGAGGGCTAAATTTGTCAAATTATATAAACTATTAAATAATTAAAAAAAGAAATATTTGTAAGAAGAACCACATAAAATCTAGCTATTATTTTGAAATTATCATACTCAGTAAGGAGTCTTCCCTTTGATTATTAAAATAATATATTTTCACTTCATAAATCATTCTTTCTATTTCCTTGGTAAAAGAGGTAAGGATATCTACTTCTTATGAATATATTCCTTTAACTAGAGTATATTGCTAAATATAAGTGTGTTCTTCACTGGTCTGTGGGAACTTAAGGAAAGAAAACTTATTAACTCAAATCAGTTTTCCTTCAAGTGGGTGTGGTAGTGCATCAAATGTTTGGTAACATGGACCCAGCATATTCACAAAAGAGAGATCATTGATCATTCTATGGCCTGCAACCCATGTAAATAACCACAGAATACATCAAATGTAGGAGACTCTAAAGCGGCGATTCTCAACCTGTGGGTCGTGACCCACAGGAACTGTATTAAAGGGCTGTGGCATTAGGAGGGTTGAGAACCACTGCTCTAAAGGGCATATCTTAGTAAATATTTTTAACATTTTAAGTTTTCATGTAAAAATTTTAGGGAACTTCTTGTGGACACCAGAAAAAGACTGGTCATGAAACATGCTTTTCTAACAAGCTAAGGATGTTAAGTCCTCAACTCATCCTCCAGATATGCTAGAATAGAACCAATCCCTGGCTATTGGCTCATTTGCATTAAAATGTTCTTAACCAGAGGAGAGGGCTCAATGGCAGAACAGCAGCTTTGGAGTAGAAGCTCTGAAATCACAGGTTCAAATCTGAGGTTTTTTTTTTTTTTTTAAAATCTTTTATCTCTTTGATGTACAGAATACTGTTCTTACCTTTTTTTTTTAAAACGAGACTTTTATAGAACTTGTGTAAAATTCACACTAATATACCCTGAATTTAAAACTCCTGTTTCAATCAAAAAAACTTATGTAGAATGTAAATCCTACTTTGAAAGGAGACTTCTATCTGTGTCTCTATAAATGGCATTGTGTGATGTATTTAGAGGGGAGGGGGGAGAAAGCAAAGAGGAAGGGGTTTCCCTGGTCTTTCTTGTCTCTATGTAGGCACCAATTTCCAACTCACCTGGTATAGTCTTTTATCTGAGGAAAGAAACTTAAGCTCCTCCCCTCCATATCCTTTGTGTTAAAAGACTTTACTGCCGCTACCAACCATTCCTACTGCTGCCTCCCACCCCATGTGATTAGAAGACAATATTATTTTCCTTTTACAAATGAGAGAAGTTAAACATTTAGCCATATATCCTACCACAAATCAGCCAGTCATAAAGCAAGATCTAACTCTAACACTACAGAATTTTAGTCCAATTAATTTTCTACTGCCCTTCGTTTCAAGTGAACCTATCTACATTTCTTAAATGTTCTCATTGATCTTTCTCAACCTTATTTTCCATTTTATCTTTTTAATGGAGTTAATATCTACTTTCTTGTTTTCGGTAGTCTTTTTTAAATGGCTATAATTATCACTTTTACTATTGTACTCTTAAGATTACTGATACGAATAAATATTCCAATAGGTTAATGAAAAGTGACTATGAACAATTTAAAGGCCAGGCATGGTGGCTCATGCCCGTAATCCTAGAACTTTGGGAGGCCAAGGTAGGAGGACTGCTTGAGGTCAGACCCTGTCCTCCATGAAAAACACAAAAATTAGCAGGATGTTGTGGCATGTGCCTTTATTCCTGGCCTCTCAGGAGGCTGAGGCAGGAGTATCGTGTAAGCCCAGGAATCTGAGGTTGCAGTGAGCTATGATAACACCACTGCTCTCATGCCTCAACAGTAGAGTTTTATGTACAAAAATATTTGCTATCACGTTTTAAAAAGCATTTTATTGAAGTACAATATATGATATTACACTTTAATAGTGAAAAGCAGAAACAACTTGAAATCTAAATGATATAAAGAATTCTAAGAAAAATTGCTATCTTTGTTCGGCAGATTATTTAAAAAAAATTTATAAATTTGAGTAAAGAGTTTCTAATACTGAAGTTAATGTTAATAATGACTACGGTGAGCCTAAAAGTAGTTATTTAAAATTTTATATTCCACTTCCCTACATGGGTATAGAGAAAAATTTTGGATGAAAGGAGACAAAAGGAAGAAACCTGAGAAGCCCCAAGTATGAGCAGCAGGGGAGCCGGCCAGGAACCCAGGAGGAAAAGAGGAAAAGGGGACAGAAGAATTCACACCATCCTGGGAGACTGAGAAGTCAGGAGAAAACTATAAACAGGAGCTAAAAGGAAAACTACTAAGTAAGTGAATGGAAAGACAGTAAATGAGACTATCTTTATTGGCAGGTACCTGATGGGTAGGCTCTGTGACAAACTAAATGTACTATGGAATATAAATTTTCCAGAAAATTCACTGAGATTATAACAATGCTGTAATTTTTTTTTTTTTTTTGCAGTTTTTGGCCAGGGCTGGGTTTGAACCCACCAACTCCGGCATATGGGGCCGGCACCCCACTCCTTTGAGTCACAGGCGCCACCCAACGATGCTATAATTTTTAAAAATGGAAAGAAATACAGAATCAATGCTTGTTCTTTGTCCCAGCAGTGATGTGGCATCTCCCTTATATCTCAGAGATAACACTAGTATGAGATACAGGGAAGGTTTACTCCCTGGTACTTTGCGAATGAGGGACGGTAACAGGAAGGTCTCATAGCCTTACATAACATGTAAGAGTTTAAAACAAAAAACAACACAGCTGGGTGCCATAGCTCAGTGGTTAAAAAGCTGGCCCCTGGTAGCTTCGAATCTTGCCTGGGCTTGATTAATAAAAAACAAAAAACCCATAACAAATAAACAAATAACAACAACAAACTCCCCACAAATAGAGAGGAAGCTGTTGCAGGAATCACCATCTGAAGTCAGTTATGAACTTTCTATGAGGAAATTATAAGACTTAAATAGAAGCCTTCCTTGCTTACTACTTGGTACTTAAAAAAAAGAGACAGTGTTAAACCTGGTATCAGTTCATTTATTAAGTTCAAACAAGTTGACCTCAATTCTAAGATCTATCACAAGGCAAGACAGAACAAAATTTTCTTAGTTTTACAACCGGTCATTCCATTCATTCTAGGTTGCCTAATATACTACAGCCCCACATTCATTTTTTGTCTTCAACATCAATCTGTGGCCTAGTTCACCACCTCCTAATGAGAGGCAAAAATTACCAGCATTGTTTTTTTATAAGCCCATTTTTGAATGTAGGTCTAAGACCAAATGAATAATTTTGAATCTTTATTTTTGCTATATGGTAATTTAAGAAGTAGGTATTAGTATCAATGTAAACATAATTGAGCTTGTTCTGTATGTTTTAAAGACTTAAGTTAACTATAAAAAATGTTTAAGGCCCTTCCAGAGACTAAGAAACCAAAGTCTTAAAAGTCTGTTTTATTATAGGCTAGCATCTAATACATTCATAATGCAACAGAGTTGGTTTTTATGTGCACTTATTTTAGATTTACATGGGACCCCTTACACAAATAATGGGTATAATGCATTTGTAACTATTATATTGGACTGGAAGTGTCACTGAACTATTTGGGGTGATTTTAGTGGTATAGAGTCTTAGCTGTAACTTTTGGCACTCTGAAAGCCAATTATAATCTTACCAGGGTGAAATATGACCTAATATATATGGTAATCCTTTTACAACCACTTTCCATGCACATTAACTTTTTAAAATCCCACCATTGATAGGATATAATTACTTTATACTATGAATGTGTGACTATTCTATTTTCTGAAATCCCTCAGTAATTAAGAGAAAACATTTAGAGATAAGATCTAAGAAACAGAGTAAAGTACCATATAATAAGATTAAAAAGGTAACCTCTTAACACTATCCTTTCATTTACCAACTGTAACAGCAATCTACATGAAATGGACATGAAATAACAAGTGTTCAATGTAAGTACAACAACAAAGAACATTCTGTTTTTAAGGCCACAGAATATTTCCAGTACAGCAGATTTAAAATGACAGCTAAAAACATTAGTTCACCTTCCAATGTATATAAATATGAGTATTTATGTATATAAGGTGGCATACTTCCTTTTTGTAAGGAATCAAGATTAAAAAATTTTAAAAGCCAGAAGATAAAGTATATTCTCCCCCTGCTCCCAACCTCATACACACCCCATACTTCTAAATAAGGCCAAACTCTGAACTATTTAAGTCTTACCACCTTACCATATGTGGCAAAAGTTCTTCTTTGTTGTTCAAACATAAAATCATTGATATGAGCTGGTTCAGCATATCCAGAAAGCATATTTCTAGGGGCAGCCATTTGCTGTGTCCTAAAGGGATTTTCAGGTCCAAACTGTAAAGTTACAAGAAAAAAAAGTAAAAGAAAAATGTAAGTTCTAAGTATGTGAAAGCTAGAATTACTGAACTCTAAAGTCTCAAGGGTCAACTAACCTATCTGGGAACATGCTGGCCTCACACAGTCCAGTACAACTGGGCAGTGGCTGATTAGTACTATTTGTCAGTCCCCCGGAAAGAAGGAAAGGAACGCAGCTCACTCAGATCTACATGTGATCATTTATGTCAAGAGCTCAGTAGCCACACATGGTTATTGGCTACTACATTCCTATGACTGCAGGGTTCTACTTGACAGTGGTGCTCTAGATAACTGAGCGTTACTATTATTTTGTCTAAACCAGGGGTCCTCAAACTGCGGCCTGCCGAAGACATTTATCTGGCCTGCCAGGTTTTTTTTGCCACAGCGGCCTGTCCTGCTTAGCAGTGGACTCATCCTGGTCCACCAGGTGTTTTTGCCGCCCTGCCTGTCCTGCTTAGCAGCCAACTCCTCCCGGGCCACAGTGCGCATGTATGGAATGTGTGCCTGCACTCTCTGACTCCCCTCCTTCTCTCTGTCTATCGACTCCTCCTCTCAGTGTGATAGGAGTCATCACCAGGTTGCCTGTGCAGAGCTTGCTGTTGCCTGAGGACTGAGGTAAAAACAAGTTAGGATTTATTTTTTTTTTGAATTTAGGAGGCCTATTTTTTTTTTTTTGCAGTTAGTAGGGCCTTTTTTTCCTGAAGTTAGGTCTTCTTTTTTTGCAGATAAAGGGCGCCTTTTTTTTTCATTTTAAATATTGTATTTGTTTCCGTTTTTTTTTTTTTTTTTCTTTGTAGTTTTTGGCTGGGGCTGGGCTTGAACCCACCACCTCTGGTATATGGGGCCAGCACCCTACTCCTTTGAGCCATAGGTGCCGCCCCCATTTTGTTTTTTTACTTCAAAATAAGATATGTGCAGTGTGCATAGGGTTCATAGTATTTGTTCATAGTATTTTTTTAAAACTATAGTCCAGACCTCAAATGGTCTGATGGACAGTGAACTGGCCCCCTGTTTAAAAAGTTTGAGGACCCCTGGTCTAAACCATGATTTGGGGCATTTTTCCTGACTTTTATATCAATAGTGGTACCAGGCTGTAATTAAAAAATACATTTCTCTTCCACTAAATTATAAATTCCTCAATACTTACTATAATGCCGGGCATATAGAAAGCAATCACTAACAAATGAAAGATTAATCGGAATCCAGTAGGGGCAGAGGATAGGAAAACAGACAATAAAAATAAAGTGCTTTAAAAAGTCCCCAGGAATAGATATTACAAATGTATATAAGATTTCTCCACTCTGAAGTCACACTACAAACTTCTTACATGAAATAGTACTATTATTATCTACTTGTTTATAAAACTTTTGAGTTTCAGAATGTTTTTCCCAATGCTATTTAATTTGATCTGTACAAAAATGCTGGTTAACTGGGACTCCCTCCAGGGGCGATCTGTGCCCCACCCGGCCTCGGCCTGCCGCCCGCCAGGACCCTCGCCCGGCTCCAATACGTGCCCCAGGCCCGCCGCCAGCAGCAGCCAGGAAGTCCACTAGGACTCCCTCCCAGGGCAATCTGTGCCCTGCCCAGCCTCGGCCTTCTGCCCTCTGGGACTCGGCCCTCTGCTTGCAGCAGCCAGGGACTCTGCCAGGCCTTGGCTCACCGCCTGGACTGCTGTGGCCAGGGACTCAGCTGGGACCCCCACGCTGGGCCTTCGCCTGCTGCCCACACCAGCCAGGGGCTCCACCAGGAACCTGCCAGGCCTCTGCCTGCCTGCCCGGGCCAGGAACTCTGGAAGCCACACAACCCACCTCCTCCCCTACCCTCTCTGCCTCCACACCAGTCCGCCCATCTGGTCAGGAACCTAGATATTGCACGACCTGTGCCCTCCCTCTGGAGCCCTCCTTCCAGCCAGAGACTGCTGGAGGCACGGGCTCCCTTTGCAAAGGCCACCGGGTGCCCCTTCCCATGTCCTGCTGCTTGATCTGGGTGTGCCACACTGCGGAGCTGCTCCTGCAGCCAGAACTCCCTGGGTGGGGCAGTCCCAGAGGAGCTACACAGGGTCACTCCCTACAAAGATCCAGTAACAACAGAGTGATCCTGCTGGGGTCTGATCTGGGAGAGACACCTCCCAAATCTGAGGACGGTCATAAGCAACAGTGAAAAATAATCATAAGGTGGAATCAACAGAAAAACTCTGGCAATATGAATAATCAGAGTAGATCAACTCCCCCAAGGAACGACAAGGTAGATACAGCACAAGATCCCTTGCATAAGCAAATGGCTGAGATTTCAGAAGTTGAATTCAGAGTCTGGATATCAAATAAGATCAGCGCAATGGAGGAAAAGATGGAATTAGAATTTCAAGCAGTAATCCAAAAGATGACCCAAAAGATGTCTCAAGAATTGAACGAATTCAAAGATAAAATGACCAAAGATTTTGACACATCAAGACAAGAAGTTGCAGCCCTCAAAGATGTGAGAAATACAGTAGAATCCCCCAGTAACAGAATGGAGCAAGCAGAAGAAAGGATTTCTGACATGGAAGACAAAGCTTTTGAACACTCCCAAACTTCCAAAGAAGAAGAGAAATGGAAGGCAAAAATGGATCATTCTCTCAGACAACTCTGGGATAACTCGAAGAAAACCAATATTTACCTTATAAGGATACCTGAAAATGATGAAGTGGCGTCACAAGGCACAGAGTCTCTTCTTTATGAGATTATGAAAGAGAACTTCCCAGACATGCCAAGAGATTCTGAAATTCAGATAGCAGACAGTTTCAGAACCCCAGCACGACCCAACCCGAATAAGACATCCCCCAGGAACATCATAATTAACTTCACTAAAGTTAATATGAAGGTGAAAATTCTGAAAGCAGCCAGATGTAAGAAATCCATTACCTACAAGAGGAAGAATATTAGAATAACTGAAGATCTCTCTGATGAAACCTTTCAAGCTAGAAGAGAATGGTCATTGACTTTCAATCTCCTAAAACAAAAGAACTTTCAACCCCATATGTTGTATCCAGTGAAACTGAGTTTCATTTATGATGGAGATATTAAATACTTCAATGACATCCACATGTTGAAGAAATTTGCTATAACTACGCCAGCTCTCCAGGACATTCTCAGACCTATCCTCCACAAGGACCAGCACAAACCTCCACCACAAAAGTAAGCCCACCCAGAAACTGTTTATCAAATTTCATCTTCCACCAGGATGAAAGGACTTAAAATGTC
>CAUYRH010002377.1:0-22389 GCA_963574655.1 Perodicticus potto
CCCCTCCCATGAACAAACCCCACACACCCAGCCGGGATTCTCCCCTGAGGACCCTTCTAATGTCACACGAGGGAGGGACGCCGGGCGCTGCAGGCACACAGCTGCTCAGAGAGCTCTGGGCTGTGGGGCAGTAACAGGTCCAGGATCGTTTGGAGCAACAGGGTCCCAACTCCCCGCCCCCCTCCACCTTTTGCCAAGTGGGGTCCGTGGGCCAAGGGGTGTCAGTGGCAAACTTTAGTCTGAAGACCCTAAAACTGAAGGGAAATCGCCCGGTCCCCCCACAGCCGCTTCCGGCTCCAACCGCGCCCCTCCCCCTCTCAGGACGCCCGGTCTCCTTACTCACCATTTCCCAGCTCCAGGATGTCCCGGTGTCCTCCCTACAGATCTCCCAGTACCTGCAGGTCACAGGGTGACAGAGGCTGCTGCACAGACACTTGGGATCTCCAGGAGATGGAACTGCTGAAGAGGATGTCTCAGCTCAAAGCCCAACTCAGGAGACAAACGCTGCTCAGAATCCCCAGTGCCGCCTTCTTCTTTCTGGCTGTGCATCTGATTGGACAGTTCATATTGGAGCATCCCTGATTGGATAAGGCCTAAGAGCCCACCTCTCTGACTTTGAGTGACAGCAATGCCATCCAACAAGAGGCTGGAAGAGGCATCCAATTATGCTAATACTGTCTTCCCCACAGCAATTTTTTCTTTTTTTAAATTAAGGGCACGGATCATGACTTTATTCATCGCAATATAACAGAGCCACGTACTTACCAGACAGTAACTGTTTAATAAATTTCGATAAAAGAAATGAAACTCTATTTCCTGAGTGTTTAGTCTGTGCTAGGCTTGGTCACCTAATATCTAAACAGGAGTTAGACTCTGCTGTGAAGGTATTTTCAACATACATGGTGATGTCTAGGTAAAAACATGCACATAAACAACTCAGGAACTGGGTGGTGTCAGTGGCTCGGTGGGTAGGGCGCCAGCCCCAAGTACCAAGGGTGGCCGGTTCCAACTGGCAGCCAAACTGCAACAAAAAAAATATCCGGTCGTTGTTGTGGGTACCTGTAGTCCCAGGTACTCAGGAGGCTGAGGCAAGAGAATCGCCTAAGCCCAACAGTTGAGGTTGCTGTGGGTTGTGACGCCAAGGCACTCTACCGAGGGCTACAAAGTGAGACTCTCTCTCAAAAAAACCCAAAAAACAAAAAGAACTCAATAGCCTTATAGACAGATGAATGCCAATGGGAGTTAAAGCAAAGGCTGTGTAGGGCAATTCAGAGAAGGGTGAAATTACTTGTCATCTCCAGGGGGTTGGCATTGCAGGAGGCTTCACGCAGGAGGTAGTGTTTAAGCTCCCAACTAACGGCAATACATAGGAGTTTGTGGTACAACTCTTGGGAGAAGGGCTGAGCTTACAACGTGTACTTTTCCTAACAAACTCTGCAGCTCTTTTTACACAGGGTTTTGTACCTTCTCTGGCATTCAGCTCTGCCTGAGGGATATTTGTATTTAGCCCGGAATAGAAATTATATCCTTTTATTAACTTCAGTTATATATACATAGGTATGTGTTTCTATATAAACCCAAAGTAAATACATGTTTTCCATTCATGGAAACAACACGTTAACAATTATATATGGCTCGGCGCCTGTGGCTCAGCAGGCTAAGGTGCCAGTCACGTACACCTGAGCTGGAGGGTTCGAATCCAGCCCGGGCCGCCAAACAAAACAACAATGACGGCTGCAACCAAAAAAAAAATGGCTGGGCGTTGTGGTGGGCACCCATAATCCCAGCTACTTGGGAGGCAGAGGCAAGAGACTTGCTTGAGCCCAGGAACTGGAGGTAGCTGTGAGCGGTGATGCTATGGCACTCTATCCAGGGTGACAGCTTGAGGCTCTGTCTCAAAAAAAAAAAAAAACAAGAAAAACTGAGGCAAGAGGATTGCTTGAGTCCAAGAGACGAGGTTGCCGTGAGCCGTGACGCCACAGCACCCAACCCAGGGCGAAAGCTTGAGACTTTCAAAAGTAAATAAAAAAGGCTCAGCACCTGTAGCTCAGGGGCTAGTCATGTACACTGGAGCTAGCGATTTCGAATTTTGGACCTGCCAAACAACAATAACAACTACAACCAAAAATTAGCTGGGTGTTGTGGCAGGTGCCTCCAATCCCAGCTACTTGGGAGGCTGAGGCAAGAGAAGTGCTTAAGCCCAGGAGTTTGAGGTTGCTCTGAGCTTTGATGCCAAGGCACTCTGTCCGGGGTGACATAGTGAGACTGTGTCTCAAAAAAAAAAAAAAATTTAAATGAATAAATAAGCAAAATAAAATACATTGTCTTATGTAACAAACAAAGCTTCTTACCAAAATAAAAACAGTTGCTTTGTATTGCTTTCCTGTTACTTCCTTACCTGCTGCATGTAAAATATTCAACCACTCTTGGAGGATGATTTATTCCTCAACATAATTTTTGACTCTTAGATTCATTCAGATTTCTAAAACAATCATTTATAAGATCCTGTTTCTCTCCCTGATTCATTCATTCTCGCTAATCATTTTCTTGTTCTCCAAGAAAATGGTCTAAATGCCCATGTCTTTCTTCTTTAATGAAGAAGAGGGTTTAAACATCTTTACCCCAGTGGGAGGTTGGTGTAATCTTTCAGAAATTTCCTCCCACAGGTAGTGTATTAATAAATTTATATGTCTTTTGTCTTATGAACTTTCCATGTGTGTGTTGGTATTCAGGGAACAATCAAAAAATTAAGGGGAAGGTTTTCTCTTGGCCTCAGAGTTAGTGAGCCTGTTATTGGTGGAGAGGATCTGGCTGCCTATCACTGTCAGCCAATAAGCAGAGACAGGGAAAGGTTTATCAAACTTGTCAGAAGGCCAGCGTTTCTGTAGAATAGTGAGAGTAGCCTCTCTAGACTGTTCTGTTCTTTCATTTCCAAAATCAGTTTTCTACATAATGGTTTATATCAAATACCACATTAACTTTAAGTAAAAAGCAGCACAACTCAGAGACAATCTATCACATCTCCAATTCCAAAGTTAATTTCCTTGGAGCCCAGCATGTTCACTCAGGCTTGTAATCCCAGCACTTTGGGAGGCTGTGGTGGACAGATCACCTGATCTCAGGAGTTTGAGACCAGCCTGAACTAGAAAGAGACCCCATCTCTACAAATAGCGGGGTTCTTTTGTTTTTTTTAATTGCTTAGCAAGCCCAAGTCAGGTTTGAACCCACCGGCCCTGGTGTACAGGGCCAGCACTCTTACATGCTAACCACTGACCGACTGTTGCCCAGCAAAACTGATAGTTTAATACTTTCAAAGATGCCGAGCACCAGGGCTCCTCCTTTAATCCTAACACTCTAGAAGGCTGAGGTGGGAGGATTGCTTGAGCAGAGGAGTTGGAGGTTGCTGTGAGCTATGACATTCCTGAACTGTATTCTGGGACAATAGAGTGAGATACTGTCTCCAAAATAGATAATTAACCAATGCAAATGGTATTGTTTTATTTATGCATCTCTTCCTTTTTTGTAAATTTCAGATTAATATGAGGATAGAAGTGCTCAGGTTACATTGTGTTCATGTAGTCAAGTACCTGTTGCAGATGTGCTCCTCACCCAGGGTACATCTGCCATACACCCTTACATTGTGTCTCTTAAGGGAGAGCACACCAATCTCCCTACCTCCTCCCCTCTAATTTTTGTATTATTTTACTATAAACCAACTATTCTTACACTCTGAGTGGTCTGGGACTGAAAACGAAAGGTTATTCTGACACATGAATGATAGAAAGCAGAGTTCAGATTGTGTGTGGGCAATATGGCCTTTGCTCAATCCGGTGTGAGAGAGTGGACTGAGTTAGAAAAAGCACTCAGCAGGTGGGTGAAGGTAGAGTAGAAATGTAAGAGTTGGGAGGGAGGGGTGGGGCTTGGCCCAACTCATTCCTTCCTGGACAGAATGGTTCTATTTGGGTGGGTCCTACATTCTGCCTTATCACAATTAGTATCTTAAAAGGACAAATTTGAGTTGGATTTTGTTTTCCTAACCCAGGAGGGCAAGACTTTAGTTCCATTTTGGCCTAATTCCCTCGTACATATTTTAACACTCTACAGGGGGACTGGTTTCCCCCCTACATTTTATCACAAGTAGGGCAAGCTAAGTGTAAATGTACCAATCTTCTTTCCTCAGCCTAACTCTTCTAGGTCTTGCAGGAAAATAGTAAATTTTCAGTTTCTTTCTCATTGTTACAAATGCCAACTTTCTATCCAATTTACATTATCAATTTTTTCTATATGTCTCATTTCAAACAAATGAAGTATACAAATATTTGTCATTTGTTTATATAATAGGAGGTGATCATTTTCTTTTTTTTTGGTCGTGAAAATATTTTAATCATTTTAGAGCCGTAAAAATGCAACATAAGATTGGTATCTGAAAGCAATCATTTTACCATATGCATTTTAATCTTTTATCATTCATTTTAAGTTGGTGGATAATTTAAAAACTGAGTTTTAATCAAAATTGTTTTCAAACATTGTCATAATGTCACTTTGAAGAGACATATCAATGGTACCTGCCATTGCTTCTCTTCTCCTCCGCTCTTTCTCTTTCTCCCTTGCTAAATTACGGTCTTTGAGAGGCCAGAGTTTGCTTTTATCTTGAGCTTCCGAAGCCTGCTGATGTTCTTTCTGCTCATCTCCATGGCACTTATTTTGCATTTTATTTGAAAAAAGATTCTGGAGTCAATCCATTTCCAAGGTCCCTTTGATTTTCTTGAGATACTTTTGGTTCCTTTGTATTTTGTGCCAGATGTTTTCGTATTAGTTCCTGTGTTCGAGCTTTCACTTACTTTTCTATGGCTGCTTTTCTAAATTTGTTGAAGAGTTCATCTGAGGATTTCAGTACACCTGATGTTTTCACTGGTTTGTCTAGACTTTTCCAAAAGTCTGCATTCTTAATCTTTACATACTTCTGCACAGGAACTTGACATTCAGATTCTGATGCCACTGTGTCTTTGTCAGCAGGTGGATGTATCATAGTTGGGCCATTCAATGGTTGTTTAGAGCAGGGGTCCTCAAACTACGGCCCACGGGCCACATGCGGCCCACCGAGGACATTTTTTTTTTTTTTTTTTGAGACAGAGCCTCAAGCTGTCACCCTAGATAGAGTGCCATGGCATCACAGCTCACAGCAACCTCCAATGCCTGGGCTCAAGCGAGTCTCTTGTCTCCGCCTCCCAAGTAGCTGGGACTACAGGCACCTGCCACAATGCCCGGCCATTTTTTTTTTTTTTTTTTGGTTGCAGCCATCATTGTTTGGCGGGCCAGGCTGGATTCGAACCCGCCGGCTTAGGTGTACGTGGCTGGCGCCTTAGCCCGCTGAGCCACAGGCGCCGAGCCAGTAACTTTTATTTAAATGGTGTTCTTCTATCTCTGGGTTGAAATTTTTTGTTATTTATGTTGGTGCAAAAGTAATTGCAGTTTTTGCATTATTAAAATTGCCATTTGATACTGGAATACATTCTTAAATAAATGTTATACATCATTTTTGCATTTCTCACTTTATGTCCTTTTGCTAATCACGTATTACTTGCTGTTTATATTTATTTTGGACTATGGAGATGATTTTAGACAAAAAGCAAATATGAGCAATTTTCTTATTTGAGTTCAAAATGGGTTGTAAATAAGTTGAAATAACTCACAACATCAACAGCGCATTTGGCCCGGGAACTAGTAACAAACCTGCAGTGCAGTGGTAGTTCAGGAAGTTTTGCAAAGAAGATGAGAGCCATGAAGGTGAGGAGAGTAGTGGTGGCCAAGGGAAGTTGACAGTGACCAACTAGGAGTAATCATCAAAGCTGATCCTCTGAAAACCACATGTAAAGTTGCCCAAGAACTCAATGTCTGTTGTTCTACTATTGTTCTACATTAGAAGAAAATTGGTAAGTTGAAAAAGCTCAATAAGTGGGTACCTCAAGAGCTAACTGAAAATCAGAATGGTCATTTTCAAGTGTCATCTTTTCTTGTTCTATATAATGATAAGGAACCATTTCTTTTTCTTCTTCTTTTTTTTTTTGAGACAGAGTCTCACTGTATTGCCCAGGCTAGAGTGCAATGGCATCACAGCTCACAGCAACCTCAAAATCTTGGGCTTAGGCAATTCTCTTGCCTTAGCCTCCCAAGTAGCTGGGATTACAGTCACCCACCACAATGCCCAGCTATTTTTCAATTGCAATTGTCATTGTTGCTTAGCTGGCCCAACTGGGTTCAAACCTGCCAACTTCAGTGTAATGTGGCTGGTGCCGTAACCACTGTACTACGGCGCCAAGCCAAGGAACCATTTCTTGATTGGATTGTGACATGTGATGAAAAGTGGATTTCATACAACAACCAGCATGACCTGCTCAGTGGCTGTACTGAGAGAAACCTCCAAACCATTCCTAAAGCCAAACTTGCACCAAAAAAAAGGTCATAGTCACTGTTTGGTGGTGCTGCTGGTCTGATCCACTACAGCTTTCTGAATCTTCATGAAACCATTACATCTGAGAAGTATGCTCAGCCAATCAGTGAGATGCACTGAAAACTGCAACACCTGTAGCTGCCACCACCTGTGGCATTGTTCAACAGAAAGGGCCCAGTTCTTCTCCACCACAACACCCAACCACAACCCCTGACTGCACGTCACACAACCAACACTGCAAAAGTTGAAGGAATTGGGCTATGAAGTTTTACCTCATCTGCCATATCCACCTCACCTTTTGCCAACCAACTATACCACTTCTTCAAGCATCTCGACAACTTTTTGCAGGGAAAATGTTTCCCCAATCAGCAACATACAGAAAGTGCTTTTCAAGAGTTCATTAAATCCATTAAATCCTGAAGTAGAGATTCTTAGTGTGCAGGAAGAAACAAACTTATTTCTCATTGGTAGCAATGTGTTCATTGTAGTCGTTCCTGTTTTGATTAATAAAGATGTGTTTGAACCTGGTTATGATGACTTAAAATTTATGGTCCAAACCACAATTACTTTTGTACCAACCTGGTAGGAATGTCTGCTAAATTTTATCAAGAGCTTCTTCAGCCTTTGATGAATATAATTTAACCTGTTAATGGAGTAGATACATAATTTATCAACACATGATAGACTTCTTTATATTGAACTACCTACGGCTGGCTTCATGTAATAAATTTCTGCAGACCAAGCACTCCTAGATTCTTTGTTTTCTGGTCTTTGACCAAGGGTTCCACAACCTTGGTCTCTTAAATAAAACTTGGCAGACTTAGAGGGAAGAAAGCCTCGTAAGTAATCCACAAGGACTATCATGGCATCTCTTACTCCCATTTGCCTGTATTTCCTACAGCTGTTTGTATCTGGTGAATCAAATAAGTTGGAGTTGAGAATGAAGGCAAAAGATCGCACTTTCTGGTTTCTAGTTTCCAGAATCATCCTTTGCCCCGTCTTTCTTTTAGTTTTCACCTTTTCTATTGGTAGCTCTTTCTGTTCCTTTTAATTCAGCACTTAGTAGCAAAAATTTACACGAAAACTGCTTCTTGAGACGATCCTTTTAATAAATGAGAAGGTAATGAAATAATAACCTATTCTGATGTTTCTCTTTCCCTCCATGCAGTTGACCTTGTCTTTTCTGAAACTTACCTGCGTTGTTTTCTCTAGTAATTTTCAGCATTGGTGGATTGCCATGAATTGCAAACTTTTATCCATAACCTCAACTAACAGCAAGCCCTTATAACCAATATTTACATTTCTAATTGTTTGTCGGAGGCAAGCCCTGGAGACCCAGCCACATTTTGCTACTCTGGAAAATAGAATTTAAATGTTCAGTTAATAGTGCCATTAATAAGGTAATTGTGTTTCTTAGGGTTTTTGTTTGTTTTGTGGGAAATTTTTTGAAGCAGAGTCCTGCTTTGTAGCCCCAGCTAGAGTGTAGTGACATCATCATAGTTCACTGCCACTTCAAACTCTTGGGCTGAAGTGATCCTTCGGCCTGAGTCTCCCAAGTAGTTGGAACTACAGGTGTGTACCACCATGCCTAGCTAGTTTTTCTATTTTTCTGTTTTCTATCTAGGGTCTTGCACTTTCTCAGGCTGATCTTAAATTCCTGAGTTGTAGCAATCCTCCTGCCTCAATCTTCCAGAGTGCTAGGATTATAGTCATGAGCCACCATGCCCGGCCTGTTTCGTTTTTGAATTAAAAGTCTTTCTCTCATAGATTTGGTATTAGGAAGAAGCGAATAATATTTAATCATGAGAACTTGACTATGGACACACAGCAATAAAAGAGGATCAGTTTGGCAAAAGGAATACTGGCCATGGAGTTAGGAAGCCTGAGTAGTCGTTTCAGCTCTGCCAAAAACTTATGTGAACTGAAATGAGAGGTTCTACACCTGTGACCATTCATTTCCTCTTCCCCACAGTGAGATTGCTGAAGTAAATGGTTGCTCTTCTTTAGTAAGGTTTGACATTCTAGAAAATCTTCTTTAGTAAGGTTTGACATTCTAGAAAATCAGATATTCCATTTGAGTCCTGCCCTCTCATATAGGCCATGATTCCACTATTTAACAACTGAGTACTCTTGCTATCTTATTTTGTGGTGAGTAGATGTTAGAAATGTATTGTCTGCTTCCAAATAGCAATGGCTTTAATAGATACCTTTAAATTACTATTTATGAAATATTCCTCATATCTCTGTGAAGTTACTCCCCTGTGGTGAGTTTCTGTAAGTCATACTTGTGTAGGGAGTTCTAAAGGCTTTCTGAACTATAAGACGTTTTGACCATATTAAAATTGCTCATAGTTGGCAGTTTTTGACCCCAAATTATGCCTCATCTTAATAATATGGGTGACTTAAACAGGTATACTGTAGTTTTTTTTTTTTTTTTTTTTTGAGACAGAGCTTCAAGCTGTCACCCTGGATAGAGTGCCGTGGCATCACAGCTCACAGCAACCTCCAATTCCTGGGCTCAAGCGAGTCTTCTGCCTCCACCTCCCAAGTAGCTGGGACTATAGGTGCCCGCCACTACGCCCGGCCATTTTTTTGGTTGCAGCCGTCATTGTTGTTTGGCGGGCCCGGGCTGGATTCGAACCGCCAGCTCAGGTGTACGTGGCTGGCGCCTTAGCCCGTTGAGCCACAGGCGACAAGCCTATACTGTGGTTTTATTTGAAAGATCTTTCAACCTAAAAGTAGAATTGCTCTTTGTTTTATTAGGCATTCCGTGTTTCTTCAATCAAAAATACCTTTAGAATGCCTGTTCTGAGCCAGCCCTGTACTAGACCTTGTGGATATGTCATGAATGAAATAAACCTGTTCACTGGTTTGGGAAAGTCTATAGTCTAAAGAGGGAAATAGACAATTAACTTTAAAGCATTATAGTAAAGTTACATGAGAGCTATAGAAGAAAGAATACATATTGCTAAACTGCAAATGACATGAGGCTTTCTCATCTAAGTGTTTTAAAAGTTCTCTTGTTCAGAAATTATCCAGAAGGTAGATAATTGGGTTGTGGTAGGATGGTACATGGCAGGAATGATGTTAAAAGTCAGAGGAAATAGCATGTGCTCAAGGGTGAGGAAAGGCTTGGCAATTACATTGAGAGGCTAGAGAGGTAGCCAAGGGACCTTTGAAAGCCTCATCAGGCATATTTATGATTTTGCAGCTTGAGCAACATAGTGAAACCTCATCTCTATAAAAAAATAAAAATAAATTAGCCAGGAATGGTGGCTTGTGCCCATAATCCCAGCTAAAACGGGATGCTGAAGTAGGAGGCTCTCTTGAGCCCAGGTGTTTGAGGTTACAGTGAGCTCAAAAAAGAAAGACTTTGAGCAATTGAAAGTTAGTGAAACATTTAAAGCAGGCAAGTTATATATTCAGGTTTAGAACGCAGTGTGCAAAATGGTTTAGAGCAGTGGTTCTCAGCCTTCCTTATGCCGTAACCTTTTAATACAGTTCCTGTGGGTCGTGACTGATGGTTTAGAGTGGCAGTCTAAAGGCGATTGATCGTCTTTTCAAATTCTAGTTCTCCTGTATGTTAGCCACTGAAATTGGGCAATTTAACATCCCTTAGCTCCTTATCTGTAAAATGGAATAATAATAGTATCTTATTTGTAGAGTTGTTTTACAACTTAGATAATGTGTGGAAATACTTAGCATAATCCATGATCCTTACTAAGTAAGTTTAAATAACTGTTTAGTTGTTATTATTTGTATTGTTGTTATGAGTTGTAGAAGGATCATCCTGGATTAGAATGGATTAAGACTAATTATAGCAAAACATGTTAATAATTTAGACAAGAGATAATTGTGACATGGATTATTGGCAGGGGGATAGAGAAAGAGATACCATTTGAGAGAATTTCAGAGGTAGAATCCTTGGAACTCAGTTGGCAATTGAATAAATTGGGGAGCTGTGGTAAGGAGGGAATAAAAGATGAGTCAAGAGTGCCTCAAATCATGTTTGGGGTGGAAATTACATAAACACATATCAGCTGCACTGAAATATAATAGTGTGTTAGTCAGTCAATGTTTAAAGCTTCATTTTCACCAAATAATAAATAATATACCCACAGGAGACCTTACCAGTTTGAAGAACTGAGATTGATCCTTTTTCATCTGTAATAGTTCAGTGTCTGAGTAGGTGGAGAAGAAGCATAAATATAATTTGAACATTCTTTTTTGTTATATTTTGTTTCTCTTTCTGCTTTTTTTAGCTCTGTTATTTTATTTTATTATTTTAATTTATTAATGTGATTTTTAAAGTTATTTTAATTGTATTAGGTTGAACCATATAGAAGTTGCCATGTTTGCAGATCAGAAAATATTCAGCCAGAAATGGAACATTTAAATATGGGCAAGTTTGTAATTATGTTCTTGTTTTGTAAGAATTTTTAATTGGGGTTATAAGAGTCCCTTTTATTTAGATTAAATACCAAAGACCATCTGAAGGAGTATTGCCCAGGTGGCATAACAAGCAGAACTGAGCCCCATGAAGTACACAGCTTCTACCTGGCATCATCATTTCTTGCCAAATCAATATGATTCTGGGAGGACATCTCACAGCCAGGTTTTTTTGTTAACCTTACCAACAGCCTTATTTTGGTCTTTCCGTCCTCCCCTCCATTATAAAAATAATACATAGAAATTTGAAAATACAGAAAGTTATAAAGAAGAAAATGTTTTAAATCACATGCAATCCTACCTTCTAATCATATGTAGAGTTGATTTTTAAGGTATTTTCTTCCTGTCATATTATACATGTACAGAAATGGTTACTCTGCCTTCAAAAAAAGCCTATGACATGACGCTGTTTTCTTAAAAATTTTTTAATTTTTTAAATTGGCATATGATAATTGTACATATTCATGGGATACATAGTGATGTTTGCCATATGATGTAAACATCATAGTGATTAGTTCAGGGTAATTGAGATGTCCATCCTCTCAAACATTTGGCAGTTCTTTGTGTTGGGACAATTCATTATCTTCATCTTAGCTGTTTGAAACTGTATATTATTAACTGTAGTCATTCTACAGCGGTATAGAACACTAAAATAAGACTTATTTTAAAGAAGTAATATACAGAGATATTTTTGTAAGACATAGATTTATTGCCTACTAGTTATTAATAATTTGTCTCCTCTAAAGAAAACTATTTTCTTTAATGTGAAACAAAACATTTAATTCTTGATTATTCAATTAAATGTGGCTAGGAGGCTTTTTTAAAGTTTCTTAAATGAGTACTTTGATTATACCTCCTAGAGAGATTTTACTAAAATAGAAATAATGAAAGAACTATATTGTACTAATGGGAGTAATATAACAGCTTGTAGCTTCACTGTGATTTTATAAAATTTTATTTCTTTCAAATTGTCGGCCAATGTAGTATTTGTTTTTATCAGCATAACTTGCTAGTTTTCTAATGAGAAACCTGAGGTATAGTAAGAATAAGGTACATGCCTCAGTTCACAAATATTAGTGGAAAAGTCAGGACTCCTGACTTTGATGTCACTCCTGACACTTTTTCCATTTTATTTTAAATACAGCAAGTCACAGAAATAATTCCTTTTTTTTTTTTCTGCAGTTTTTTTGACCAGGGCTGGGTTTGAACCCACCACCTCTGGCATATGGGGCTGTTGCCTTTCTCCTTTGAGCCACAGGCGCTGCCCAGAAATAATTCCTTTATTCAATATGTATTAAGTGTTTAATAAATGTGGCTCAAAAATAAAGTCTATAACAAATGTATAGATAAGAAGTAACTTGATTTGGCTTGAGGAAAGTGGAATAGTGATGCAGATTGGAAAAACAATAAGGGAGATATTGAGACTTTTTAAACAATGAAATATCATAATAAAATACATGTTTTTGGTTATTTAATTAGGCAGAAATGAATAAATTAGAAAAATGAGTAAACTGTAAGTCCACATGGTAATGATGGCCTAAAGCAGCGGTTCTCAACCTGTGGGTCGCGACTCCTTTGTAACAATGAAAATAGATCCTGCATATCAGATATTTACATTACGATTCATAACAGCAAAATTACAGTTATGAAGTAGCAATGAAAATAATTTTATGGTGGGGGGTCACCACAACATGAGGAACTGTATTAAAGGGTCGTGGCATTAGGAGGCATTAGGAAGGTTGAGAACCACTGGCCTAAAGTAAAGTTTTAGAAAAGGAAATGAATTCGAGAACTATTGTAGAAATAGATTCCCAGGACTTGTTGACTAAAAACAAGTTCATTGAGAGAAAGAGTGGTCATGTTAATTTCTTAGTTTCATACTGAAGGGCCTGGGAAAATGTTGAAAAAATATGGAAGACTTATTTAGTGACAAGTAAGTATTTGAATTTGGACTTGCTGTGGTTAAAGGCTCTATTGGGTATCCAGCTGGACGATGTCACTATCAGGAAAATTGTAGATGGAAAAGAGAGCTCAGGAGAGAATTCAGAGGTAGGCAGAGAAATTATTTGTGTTGAGGGAATAACTGATCATTTCTTCTTTCCTGGTACCTTCACTGCTTTACTTATGCATAACCTCAATGTATTCGAGTCATGAATGACAGCCTTAAATCCATATAACTGTTGTGTGCCTTAGAACTATGTAGTCAAAGTAAAAAGAGGGCATTTCAGGATTCAGGAACCATACCTCAAGCAATGCCACATGATTGGTAGGAAAACACTGGCTCTTTAGGAAGGCTATTTTAGTTTTATTAGCAGAAAGTGAGTACAGTTATATGCCCCTGTGTGCTAGGTGTTCATCAGCCTTTTGTATACGTGGTCTTTATTTCCCAACAACCCTATGAAACAGGGAGTTTTGTACTCATTTTCAGTGATGAAACTGGCTAAGAGAAGCTAAGTAATATGTAGATCATTATGAAAGTTTTGAGGTACACAAAAATCAAGCAACATAAAATCTCCACCAGTGGAAACAAATGAAGACTTCCCAGCAACACCTATAAGCTGTGCAAGTTGAAACTTGCCCAGGTGAATCAGAAAGAATGCTGTCAGCTGTCTCTCTTGGTGTGAAATAATGGACCATTCACAGTCTGTCTCAAAACTTTTATAGTTACCTACATATTAGAACAAGAATTGAGGGTGTTCCAAGAATGATGGTGATTTTCCTATGCCACACTTTGCTATGTTTTCCAGTAAGATCTATTAAATATTACTATTAGGCTTATGCCCAAAGAGGTTTTTTAGTTCCTTGCCTAATAAGCACAGTTTCAGATTTAAAATGCTATTCATTGAATTTTGGTTATGGGTGGCCATTTGTCTGCAATAAGAAAGCATGTAGATAAAATGAATAAGAAGTGAAAGTTGGATTACATATGTCTCCACTCAGATGTGCAAACCTTCTGGAATGCTGTCAAATGCCAACGTTCATTTTCTTTTTCACTGTCAAGTATGTGGAACTTTATTTAGAAGGCTCAAACAAAAGTTCGGAGATCCCTGGAAGAAAAAATACTATTATACTACTACACATTTTCATAGCACCCCACTCCCAGTTAGCTAAAAATTGTCATCATTTATGACATTACCAGAAAAGCCACAATATAATCTCAATTTACATTTTTTTAAATAGGCAAAAACAAGAATATATATATTCTAAAATACAAAGGCTAATTTGTATTGTGAAACTTCCTGTAATTTTCAAGCCTGAGTAGAAATAGGTAATACTGGGTGGTGCCTATCACTCAGTGGGTAGGGCGCTGGCCACATACACTAAGTCTGGCAAGTTCGAACCCAGCCCTGGCCAGCTAAAAACAGCAATGACAACTGCAACAACAAAATAGCAGGGCGTTGTGGCCGGCGCCTGTAGTCCCAGCTACTTGGGAGGCTGAGGCAAGAGAATCAATCGCTTAAGCCCAAGCGTTTGAGGTTACTGTGAGCTGTGACACCATGGCACTCTTCCCAGAGCCACAGCTTGAGACTCTGTCTCAAAAAAAAAAGAAAGAAAGAAAGAAATAGGTAATACTTTTCTAACTTTCATTTGTGTATTTATGTACTTCTCAGCAAATCAGAGTGAGAAATAGCATCTCAAAACTGTAGGATAGTGTCAAATACCGGCACAATGTGTTTTATCTTCCGTGTGTACCTTTCTGCAGTGTTCAGAGTTAATCGTGATTTAAACATTTTTTCTCTTGAAAAACGAAAGTTTCTTAATATTGGCCAAAATAATGAGAGAGAAGATTAATGGTATATTTAGCCTTACAGCTCAGAACTTACACAGCTGAATTATGATTCTCACTTGCCATGTGCTGCTAACACAGTTCCTTTCTTTAATACCACTCTTTGTTCATTGGGAAAATACTGCAAGAAAATAGGAATTTCCCCTCACCATTACCCATCTGGAAATGTATTTGAGTCTAATTCCTGACACTCTGTCCCGGATACTATCCCTTCTGCTTGCTTGAAGTCTAAATTTTGCTTATCTGCTAAAAGGGGGATTCCAGACAGACGAGGAAATAGCTTTCACATGCTGTACTGCAGGCATACTAAGTCATTCCTCCACTGTGCAGTCTGCAAATCAAGGAGCACTTCTCTGGCGATGAATTCTCATGAGTTGTTAAAGATGCCAGAGTGTGTGCTTGTACATGTGTTTTCTTTCCCCTCCCCACTTTCTTCCTTTTCCCAAGCCCCGTCTTCTCCTCTTTCCCCTCCTACTTCTTTATCCCCTCCCTCTGTGTCTCAGTTCTGCAGTACATTGGGCTGAAGCACATTCCTGCTTTGCAAGGCTTTCTGTTAAGGGTGTATTGTGGCTTTTGTTTGGATTGCAGCAATACAGAAGTACAGGTAACATTCTGAAATTGAGCTATGTTTTTAAAGAGGCAAAATATTACATTGGAATTGATGAAGAAAATAAGTTGTTATGGCTAATTTTATTAGTGGTAATTGTAGTGGAATATTTTCAGAAATGTTATAAGCAAATTTCTTTTCTCCACCAAAAGGCTGAAATATATAAAAGAAAATGAGGGTAGATTGATCTGAATGCAGTTAATTTTGTTTTATGTTGATCTTAAAAGCTTGATGTTGCTGTTGTTACTCTGTAGAGTAAGCACCAGTTAAGTGGGGTGCTATTGGGGGTAGCCATAAATACTGTTACCAGGAAGGGTGGAGTGGGAAGGATGATGCTAGTCTGAGCTAGCCAGGTTCTTTAATTAGGGCATTGGATGCAAAATGTAAAATGCTCTCTCCTTTTCTTCTATCAGCCATTCAGAGGAGACTCATTACAACTCCTGCTGAAGCTCCTAATCTTCCTCCCTTCTCTTCTGCCCCTTCTCCCTACTCTCACTTGGCCTGAAGATGTTGTCCTCAGAGTTTACTTTACTTTTTTGGTTCTATATGTATGGTGAACCTGCCACTATGGCTGCGTCTGCCAGATGACTGCTGCTGGCTCTCCCTATTCCAAGAAGGATTTAAAGGGGAATTGCACTGCAGGCAATGCACCAGAGCAGCAGCCTCAGGAGCTTGGGGACTAAGGCTCCTCTGGCATTATTATACACATGCAAAGCTGACCGCTGTGACAGCAGCTGCTTCTTTGAACTGTTGGCAGCAGCTAAGCGGCAGCATGAAGTAAGAGATCACTCCTAACCTCAAGATGAATTCCACCTTGGATGGTAATCAGAGCAGCCACCCTTTCTGCCTCTTGGCATTTGGCTATTTGGAAACCGTCGATTTTTGCCTTTTGGAAGTGCTGATTATTGTCTTTCTAACTGTCTTGATTATTTCTGGCAACATCATTGTGATTTTTGTATTTCACTGCGCACCTTTGTTGAACCATCATACTACAAGTTATTTTATCCAGACTATGGCATATGCTGACCTTTTTGTTGGGATAAGCTGCCTGGTTCCTTCTTTATCACTCCTCCACTACCCCCTTCTAATAGAGGAGTCCTTGACTTGCCAGATATTTGGTTTTATAGTATCAGTTCTGAAGAGTGTCTCCATGGCCTCTCTGGCCTGTATCAGCATCGATAGATACATTGCTATTACTAAACCTTTAACTTATAATACCCTGGTTACGCCCTGGAGACTACGCCTGTGTATTTTCCTGATTTGGCTGTACTCAACCCTGGTCTTCTTGCCTTCCTTTTTCCACTGGGGCAAACCTGGATTTCATGGAGATGTATTTCGGTGGTGTGCAGAATCCTGGCAGACCAGCCCCTACTTCACCCTCTTCATCGTGATGATGTTATATGCCCCAGCAGCCCTTATTGTCTGCTTCACCTATTTCAACATCTTCCGCATCTGCCAACAGCACACAAAGGAAATCAGCGAGAGGCAAGCCCGCTTCAGCAGCCAATGTGGGGAAACTGGGGAAGTACAGGCCTGTCCTGATAAGCGCTATGCCATGGTCCTGTTCCGTATCACTAGTGTGTTTTACATCCTCTGGTTGCCATATATCATCTACTTCTTATTGGAGAGCTCCACTGGGCACAGCAACCGTTTTGCATCCTTCTTGACCACCTGGCTTGCTATTAGTAACAGTTTCTGCAACTGTGTCATTTATAGTCTCTCCAACAGTGTCTTCCAAAGGGGACTAATGCGCCTTTCAGGGGCCATGTGTACTTCTTGTGCAAGTCAGACCACAGCCAAGGATCCTTACACAGTTAGGAGGAAAGGTCCTCTTAATGGATGTCATGTCTGAAGAGGCTCAGATGCTGGGTCACCGTGTCTATGTGGGGTTTCCTTTTTCCTTCCCCCCCCCTTCTTTTCTTTTTTGTCTCTTAGTATTCCTAGCTTACTAGGAAGTCTGAGACAGAATAATTTTACATTAAGCAAAAGCAAACAAAAGATCCAAATTTCTAAATTTGCAGAAATGATTTTCAAAAGTGCTTTTGAATCAGAAGAATTAAGATCATGAAGATAAATTAGTCTTGGTTCCAAATTTTAAAATGTCATGGAAATGACTACAGTTCTCAGAAATGAATAAAGCCATATCTAACACCTCTCTTCAGCTGGCATGACAGAACCTGAGTGTGAAAAGTGTTAGCATTTAAAATCATCATTTTCTTGTCACTTTCTGAGTTTTTTTCTGCCTGTTTGGGCTTCATGTACGATTGATTTCTTTTAACAAGAATGTTAAAATACAGTGATGAATTAAAAGATTTAAAAAAAATTTTTATGTATGCCAAAGTATAACTACATTTCAAAACTGTTATTTAGAAAGCCAGGTGTTTTATGTCTTATTCTCTTGAGATAATTCTCAATAGAGTGAATAATGTGAGCACTTAAGCATCAATTTTAGAATTTTGTAATGAACCACGAGGCAAAAATGCAGTCAAATCATACAGTTTATGAAAAACTGAGCTAGTTTTTATGCCATGCTTCACAGAGACCTAAAGATATTTGTGCATAGAAGTTGTCGTGGTCCAGTATTCATACCTTTTGTGTATATGTATATTAAGAATATTTGAATTTAGATTTCTGTTTTACAACAAAATGTTTTTAAGTTAAAAAATGATTATGCCAGATAGAGGCTATCAATTTTGTAATAATGAAAATCTATTAAAACTGTTGTCTTTAATCTTCTTTGTTCTTTTCATCCAAAGTCTTTTGAAATACTAGAACATCAGGGAGATATTTCCTAAGTAACTAAGTTAGAAAATACACTGTAGTATTCTAATTTATTTTTAAAATATAAAATAGTTAATTGAGACATTTTCTTTGTGGCTAGATGGGATCAACTAATACAGTAGCAACTAGTTATTTTTGAAAAGCATACTTTCAGTCAGTGTTAAATCCGCATTTGAAGAAGAGAAGGGGAAATTGTAATCTTAATTATCTGTAGTTTTATTCCCGTTTGCTTTCTGGAAAAAAATCTTTTGATATACTGTTCTTTCCTTAATAACCTTCTTTCTCTTTTTGGCCATAGTACCAGCAGCATCTACAGGATTTTATTGTTCTGTAGAGTTATTATTGAAGTGGTCTGTTTGTTTGTAGTAGTGATATTTTGTTCCTTAAAAAAGTGATTATCTTTAGAGCAAGATGTTTCTTTTTTAAAAGGCTAGAACAATTTCCGGCAGCTCTAGGTATGAGAGTATTTCCTGTACTTTTCTACTGGTTTAATGTTTTGGAAGTCTTCAGGGAACTTATTTGATCTCTCTGCCTTTGGCTAGATGTTGTAATCTGAAAATGACAATGGCGTTAGTGAGATGGACGATGGAAGAAACAAACCCAAGAGACATGGGTTAAAGTAGATTTCTGAATCCAAGAAAGGACATAGATATTTATAAAATAGGCATATATGCTTTGGTTTTCCATCATGATGTCAGAAACCCCATCCCTCTTTTAAAATAAAGGGCAGTGTGTTTTTATGATTTTAGGTTTATACATCAATTTGATTTTAGTCTCCAGTGTGCTATATATAAACTTTTTATTTTAAGTGACCAAGTATTATATAAACATTCAAATTTCAGATTCTGAGTTCTTCCCAAAAGCTTGCTTGCTCTTTATATTTAGTGTTAGCAAACTTAATTCTAAGCTGTTTCAAAATTTAGGACTTATACTGAAATTGCAAGTTGTGTTACAAATGGCTTTGTTAAATTGCCATTTCAAGTGAAAAAACCTTTTCTGCTGAATTATGAAAAATAGTTGTATTGCACACACCCTTTATTTAAGTGGTATAGATCTTTAAAAAACAATTTATCTTTTTTCATACTGTTTACATTTGCAGTTTGCTTATGAATTTTTACTCACGCAAATAGGGATATCTTAAAGACTTGATTTTTATTTAAAATTAATGTGTTGTATCAGTAGATTTTACTTTCTTTGGGAGCTGAGACCTTTTTTCTTTTCCAATAGGGTTTCATCTTGTTGAGAATGGAATAAAGAAAAAGTATCCTTTTAAATTTTCCCATTGGCTCAACACCTATAGCTCAGCAGCTAGGGCACCAGCCATATACACCAGGGCTGGTGGGTTCAAACCCATCCTGGGCCTGCCAAACAACAATGACAACTACAACAAAAAAATAGCCAGGCGTTGTGATGGGAGCCTGTAGTCCTAACTACTTGGGAGGCTGAGGCAAGAGAATAGCTTAAGCCCAACTAAGAGTTAGAGGTTGCTGTGAGCTGTGATACCACGGCACTCTACCCACTCTACCAAGGGCAACATAGTGAGACTCTGTCTCCAAAAAATATAAAATAAAATAAATTTTCTTATAATGGCTAATCAAGGTGGTCTTTTAGTAACTACAAAGACAATTTGTTGTGGTTGTTGTCGTTGAGACAGTCTCACTCCATTGCCCTGAGTAGACTGCCCTAGCATCATAGCTTACAGCAATATTAAATGAGAATTGGGCTCAAGCACTTCTCTTGCCTCATCCTCTTGAATAGCTGGCAAGCACCAGCATGCCTGACTGACTTCTTCTTCTTCTTCTTTTTTTTTGAGACAGAGTCTCAGTCTACCCACATTGGAGAACAGTGGCATGATCATAGCTTACTTCCCCAGTAGCTAGGGCTATAGTTTTACACCACCACACCCAGCTAATTTTTTAAAATTTTTTTGTAGAGATCGGGTATCCTTGTGTTGCTTAGTCTGGTCTGGAATTGCTGGCCTCTAACAATCTTCCCACCTCCACCTCTCAGAGTGCAGGGATTACAGGCATGAGCCACTGCTCCCAGCTGATGACTCTTTTATAATAGTAAGATCTTTTGTTAATACATGTTTACATTCTTTTCCTAGTCCCAGTTTTGGATTTTATTAGAAGCATTTTTTTTCCACATTAGAATCTCTATTAATGTTTCAACCCCAAACTGAAGTAGAAACTATTTAAAAGACAGAATAATTCAAGCTATCACCCTGGATAGAGTGTTCTGGCATCACAGCTCACAGCAACCTCCAATTCCTGGGCTCAAGTGAGTCTTCTGCCTACGCCTCCAAAGTAGCTGGGACTACAGGCGCCCGCCACTACACTCGGCCATTTTTTTGGTTGCAGCCGTCATTGTTGTTTGGCGGGCCCGGGCTGGATTTGAACCCGCCAGCTCAGGTGTACGTGGCTGGCGCCTTAGCCCGTTGACCCACAGGTGCCGAGCCCTTTTTTTTTTTTTTTTTTTTTGAGACAGAGCCTCAAGCTGTCACCCTGCATAGAGTGCCATGGCATCACAGCTCACAGCAACCTCCAATACCTGGGCTCAAGCGAGTCTCTTGTCTCCGCCTCCCAAGTAGCTGGGACTACAGGCACCCGCCACAACGCCCGGCCATGTTTTGGTTGCAGCCATCATTGTTGTTTGGCGGGCCGGGCTGGATTCGAACCCACCAGCTTAGGTGTACGTGGCTGGCGCCTTAGCCCGCTGAACCACAGGCGCCAAGCCAGCCCTTTTTATTTTATTTTGTTTGTGTGTGTGTTGTGGAAAAGGAGATGCACCTGGATGAGGGTAGCTGGGAACATTTTCTCTGCGATATGTTTAGAGAGTTTGTGTTTAACTGATTTTTTCATCCTGGCATGTTTAATGCAATATTTGATGATGGTTTTGGTTTAAATACCAATCTGACTAGTTCAAATTAGAGAAAAGTGTATTTTTCGACTCAATTATCTTGGCTTTAGCAAAATAACTGGTATATGATTGTATCAGAAGAAGCAAATGCTTTTGGTGATTGTTGTAAAATTAATTCACAGTCTGGTGGCACCTGTGGCTCAGCGAGTAGGGCACCAGCTCCATATACCGAGGGTGGCGGGTTCAGACTCGGCCCCGGCCGAACTGCATCAAAAAATAGCCGGGCGTTGTGGCGGGCGCCTGTAGTCCCAGCTACTCGGGAGGCTGCGGCAAGAGAATCGCTTAAGCCCAAGAGCGGAGGTTGCTGTGAGCTATGACTCTACGGCACTCTACCAAGGGTGATAGAGTGAGAGTCTGTCTGTACAAAAACAAAAAACAAAAAAATTAATTCATAGTAAGTTTTAAAATAAGATTATATTAACTGTTAACATTTGTATATTAGCGTGTGTTTTTATGGAGTGATTTCATAGCAGTTTTTTTTTTTTTTTCTAGAGCAAAAATGCAATTACAAATGGACTAACTTGCTCTGCTTTAATGAGAGTGCTGTGTTAAACTAGAATGGGTATATGTATTTTTCATGGACCAGTTGACTCTTACTAAAATTTCATTTTGAAAAGGTTTTCTTTAGGCTTTATTGATGGATAAACTTTTTTTGAGCCTTTATAATGCTTTTCCTTTTTACTTGAATAATAGTCTTAGTATTTGAAGAGTTGGGAAAACTTGAATTTTTGTATTCTAAGTATACATTGTCCATCTCTTGAAACTTGAAAATGAAGCTGACAGGGTTCCGTACTCCCAGACAGTGGAGTGGTTTCTGGGAGGGATTCCTCAGTTTTTCAGTTTATTTGAAAAATCCGCACAGTGACTTTGTAGGAAATGTACTAATTTTAGTGATTATGTATTTTTGTATCATAAGAGAGTTGCGAAATAAATTATTGACAAACCAGAGTTTATTGTTATACAAGCAAACTTAGGGAAGTTTAAGGATGAGAGAATCATGTCACTGAGATTTTTTTTTTAAGTCTTCACAGATCATTTTGTGTGTTGATTTTTGTATATTTTTTCTACTTTAGGTTGAATAAAAACTATGTTAAATTTCCATATTACCAGTGTTATTTTGCAGACTTTGAAAATATTATAGACATTTCTTAAATGCCTGTAAATGTGAGTCATTGGCTCTTCTTCAAAATTTTTTTTTTTTTTTTTTGAGACAGAGCCTCAAGCTGTCACCCTGGATAGGGTGCCGTGGCATCTCAGCTCACAGCAACCTCCAATTCCTGGGCTCAAGCGAGTCTCCTGCCTCTGCCTCCCAAGTAGCTGGGACTAAAGGCGCCCGCCACAACGCCCGGCCATTTTGTTTTTTGGTTGCAGCTGTCATTGTTGTCTGGCGGGTCC
>CAUYRH010002378.1:0-16262 GCA_963574655.1 Perodicticus potto
CCAAACAACAATGACGGCTGCAACCAAAAAATGGCCGGGCGTTGTGGCGGGCGCCTGCAGTCCCAGCTACTTGGGAGGCGGAGGCAGGAGACTCGCTTGAGCCCAGGAATTGGAGGTTGCTGTGAGCTGTGATGCCACAGCACCCTATCCAGGGTGATAGCTTGAGGCTCTGTCTCAAAAAAAAAAAAAAAAAACCTTAGAAAATCATATGCCTTTTTAAAAAGATATACGTGCATATATACTCCTATGACTAAAATAAAATTTATTTTTTTTTAATAAATTTGTGTTGTTTATTATTTATTTATTTTTTTTTTTTTGCAGTTTTTGGCAGGAGCTGGGTTTGAACCCGCCACTTACAGTATATGGGGCCAGTGCCCTACTCCTTTGACCCACAGGTGCCACCCTGAAATAAAATTTAAAAGAAACTACCCACATAGAATCAAAAAAATATGCCTCTGAGTATAAGCTCAATTCTGATTTTGGTTTCCTATTTATAATTGGCCTAAGGTGAATTAATACCTTTATTTAACTGAAAAAAGGAAAGAACTCTCCTATACCATGAGCCAGTTTCATTTTGTTCTTCACAGGCTTAGGAGAGGTACCTCATCTTTCAAAACCTATCAAAGCTATCAATAAACCAAAGCACCTTCCTTCTGGGTTTCATCCCTTCTGTAAGACCAAATTACACCACAAATCAAAGTCAGATCATCGCCCAAGATTCTTCTCAGAATATATCAAATAATATTAATTTTATGTTTAATTTCAAATTAATTATTTAAACCTACAGGTCATAGTGCTGATTCCACTTTGGGTCGAGTGTATTCTTCACAGTATCTGTAGAATGGCATTGCCCAGATCCATCAACTACCACCTTAGCAAACGGATCAGGAAGTCCTGTGAAAAGGGGGAAGATTTTTTAAATTAAAGAATATTTTGACACGTAAGATAAAGATTACCATTTGCTAAAAAGCAAAAGATCATTGCATTCTTTAATTCTTTTTTAAAAGTTTAACATTTAACTTACAAATGAAAAGTAGTCCACTTTAAAACAAAGATTAAAGTTATCTCTACATTAAATACCAAAACTATATTATTATTCTTATCTTAAAATATTCTCATTTTAAACTACCAAAGTTACTTCATAATGTGGACATTTTTATAGATTGTTACCAGTCCTTTGACTCTAGGAAGCAGGACGATAAATGCTTAAAACATTCATGGATCTCTCTTTCAAAATGTCTCCCTTAGTGGTTCACTTAAACAGTCACAGACCAATGAGATAGGGAAGGGGAGGGTCACGGGCTGATCCCACGGTCAGTTGGAGTTTTTTTTGAATGTTCTGATGGGCAGCTCAAACAGATGTACATGTAGATATACACCTACATCTTCGAGTAGGGTCAGTCCCTGACCCCCTACCCCATTGGTGACTGTTTTAAAGAAAGAGCTTCTTAAAGATTTTCACACAGGAATATGGGCTACAGAGAAATTAAATTAGCCAACAAGTTTAACTAAATAACTACCATGAGTGAATGAAACAAAAGATGTAATATTTTGCCTTAAAAAAGCTTACTATTGGCTCGGCGCCTATGGGTCAACGGGCTAAGGCGCCAGCCACGTACACCTAAGCTGGTGGGTTCGAATCCAGCCTGGGGCCCGCCAAACAACAATGACGGCTGCAACCAAAAAATGGCCGGGCATTGTGGCGGGCGCCTGTAGTCCCAGCTACTTGGGAGGCGGAGGCAGGAGACTCGCTGGAGCCCAGGAATTGGAGGTTGCTGTGAGCTGTGATGCCACAGCACTCTATCCAGGGTGACAGCTTGAGGCTCTGACTCAAAAAAATAAAAAAATAAAAATAAAATAAAATAAATAAAATAAAAAATTAAAAAAAAAAAAAAGCTTACTATCTAATCGGAGAGATAAAAATACTATACATGGAAATAAAAAACCTGAGAATAAGCACATGCTTGGCAGTACTGGTTATAATGCAAATATTTATTAACACTACATCAAGTACTATTCTAATTATTTCAGATCTTTAATCCTTATGAATAATCCCAAGAGACTATTATTGTCCCCATTTTACTGATGATGAAACTGAGGCACTAGTCCAAGGTCACACAGATGTAAGTAGCAGAGCCACGGTCTAAAGTTTAGATTCTACCCACCCACGCACATGCTATCTATCAACTTTATGCTCTTAACTACCATGATGTATTATACCTCTCACTTAGTATGTGGTTCAACAGTGAGTACAAGTAAGAAGAGCTCAGAAAAACAGGATTAACAGTTTGAATTTGGATAGTCAAGAGTTTAGGAGGGACTCTTCTGGGCTCTACATGACAAACAGGAAAAGGAGGACTTTCCTGGCTGAACAGGAAGAAGAGTACCAAAGAGGATATGAAAACAAAGCATCTGAAGGGCTTTCAAGAGTCTCACTGAAGTGTCTGTGCTAAGGTATAAATATAAACACTGTTGAAGAGGTATGACTGATTGAGAAAGGGAGGCTGAAAAGTTAAGAAAATAGGGCTTAGACTGATTGCAATACATTGGAGAGAGCCATTTTAAGTTAAAAACTGTCATATTTTTCCATCAGTGGTATTCAGGGCAGAGGGAAAGGAAAGACTAGAGACACACACTGCCTATAAAGCTGCTGTAATAACCCAAAAGGAAGATGAGAAGAACCTTAACTAGAGAAGTCATGTGAAAAGGGGAATGGCAGCCAGGGATAGTGACTCATGTCTATAACCCCAGCACTTTGGGAAGATGAGGCAGAAGACTACTTAAACTCAGGTGTTCAAGACCAGCCTGGGCAATATGATAAGTGAGACCCTGTCTCTACAAAAAATAAGAAAAATTAGCCTGGCATGATGGTGTGCCTGTAGTCCCAGTACTTAGGCAGCAGTAAGATCACTTGACCCCAGGTGTTTGAGCTTATAGTGAGCTGTGATAGTGCCACAGTATTCCAGCCGGAGTGACAGAGCAAGACCCTGTCTATATTTTTACAAATAAAATTTAAAAATGAAAGGAAATGACAGTTAAGAATGCTATTCTGAAAGATCTAATATGGAATTAATAAGGCACTCATGTCAAATACAGCAGTACAGTTTTCTATCCAAAGCAATAACAAAACAGTTGTCTTTTTTGACAAAAATTTAAAAGTTAAGAGAAAGTAGAACTAAAAATGTTAAAGAAACAAAAATGGCAATTTACATGTTAGACATAGAGGGACTGAGTAGATTTCCTGAGGACAGCTGAAAATACTAGCACTGCTGGTAAATACTGATGTCTGGAGAGAATATTCATCTCAATATCTATGCTAATTTTTTAAGTCAAGATACCAATTTGCCAAGATTCAAAGAAAGATAGAAATCACCTACCAATTCTATGATTCTGTAATCTATCACCTTTAAATAAGAGAAGACCTTGGGTATATATCCTGAAGACCAAAAATCCAACCGCCTCTTTAACTGCCAGTCCTCAAAGAGTGGACCATGAAGCACACGCTGATTGGAGGGCTTTGGCACACCTGCGCAATGCTTCAGGTTTGTGGCGCCCCTCCCCCACCCCAACGGCTTCTACGCGTGAGGCTGAGGAAGTGGTGAGCATTGTGCTGTTTTTCAGCGGAGCTGCCCAGCTGTCTCCGGACATGAGCTCTTCAGATGATGATGAGGTGTCTGCTCAGTGAGTGGGTGTCAGCTCAGAGCACAGGGAGGGAAGCAGTAGGGATCAGGGTAGCCTGGGTGGGGGTCTCCAAGGGGTAGCAGGATGGGGGAAGACAGCCTGAGTGGGAGGCCCTGGGGCAGTGAAGGCAACGGCATCCTGGCTGAGGGGTCCTCATGGGACGGCTGGGACGAGCAAGAGGTTGACAGGGGCTGGGTGCCCCTTTGAGTGGGGGTTTTCCCTGGAGGCCTAGGTGAGGGGACTCCAAGGGACTTGGGGGAAGGTGGCATGGGGAAAGTTAGGGCTGGGGAATTATGGACGTTAAGGTGACTGAATAACATTGTGAATCTCCAGGGGCCGACTTCATCCGACCAGCCTCCCTCAGACCCAGAGCTCTCTGACTTGTCATCGGATGAGTTCCCTGAGACACAGCTGATGAGGGTGGGAATTTCCCCCAAAGAAGGAAGACAAACCAAGTCCAGTGGCCTGAAGAATTCTGGAGATACTCCCAAGCAGGGAACCATTGGGGGGTCAGGTGCTTTCTTCTCTGTCCCATTGGCACTAGCTGCAACCATGCAAAGGCAGTTTGTTGGAGAATCCGACATTTCTTCTCCTACCAAGTCATCATTGGAGAAGATGCCAAGCCTGGTCAGTGGGAAGAAAGGAGGCAAGTCCAAACATCTGCCTCGGGCTGCCCCTAGGAAGAAGGTGACCCCAAAAAAGAAACCACTAGGTAGCATCATCTCAAAAGTTGTCCTGAGGGGAAAATCCCAGGTCTGTGTCTCAGGATGCCCCCCGGGACCAGCCACCTTTCCTCCAATCTCTGGCCTTCCTGTGCTTGGAAGATCTGAGAAAAATTCCTCGTTTTGGATCCCTTTGGGATCCAAACGACTCAGTCACAATGCTGGGAAGAAACCTGTGGTGAGCAGGAGAAGGGAGTTCCATCTGGTGGCCCCAGAAGAAATCAACCCAACTAAAGAACCAGTACCAAAGAGCCAAGTGAGTAGGCCACCCTCATTCTTCCCCCTCCCCTTGCCTTTCATCTTCCCCTTCCCCATTTGCACCTGCAAAGGACCTCTTTTCATGTGCTCCTTCTATTTTTTAAGGTTGCCATTAAGATGCTAAGTCAGTGTCATTTTAATGGAATCAAACCCTTAATATGTGCCAGGCACTGTTCTCAACACTACACATTTTTGGCCTCTTCCTCAGAGGGATCGGTAATAGGGACCCTGGGAAGAACTGGGTCTGGAAAGGAGGTGAAATGGCAGCTGATTTGGATTGGCCAACCCCTTAAAGGTTGGACAGCTTCTGATTTTTCCCACCTTCCTTGAAGAGCCCCTGGGCTTCCTCAGATTCCCCCTGGCATCCCTAGCTGACCCAGAGAGAAAGTGCTCAAAAGATATAGGCTTTTAATTCCCATTCAAGCTGGCTCCTGCATGCACATGTGTGTGTGTGCATGCATGTGCACACATACATGCACACCCCTAATCAGCCAGAAATTTCTTTTTTAGCTTCCAGTAAGCAGGCCAGGACCATCTCACCTTTCCTTGCATTATGGATTACACAAGAATGGGGACTCCAAGACCAAGACCTCTCAAGTTCCAGGAAATTCACACTTGGCTGTGGCCCAGGCAGGCATCAAGCCCATAGTGCCCCCATCCTTGGGTGAGTCTAGAGGATTTGGTTAAGAGGGAGGGGGATGTTGAGGGAAAACTGGCTCTGGCATTTGCAAGGCCTCACCCTTGCAATAGTTCTTCCACAGATAAGTGCAGCAGGAATGGCTTTAAGCCAGACTTCCTGAGAAGGCAGGCCTGGAGAGAAGGGTGGGGCTGCTGATCAGAGGAGGGGCAATATTTTGCCCTCAAAGGGTGGTGCTGTCTTACCATAGGCCCTTCCATGCCCTTTCTGCTTCTCTTGGGCTTGGGAGCTGGATTTTGTGTTCTCTTTTAGGTGACCAGGGTCTACATCTTCACCATCCAAGATATGAAAGGAAGCAGCTGCCACCTGGAGCACGGTGCTGCCCTCAAGTAATGTTCTCTAAGCTGAACAGTAGGGTCTGAGTCCAGGTCAAACTGACTCTTGTCCCCCTTTCCTTCTCATAGAGGAAGGGATCCTTCTCACTAAAGCTTCCATTCCAGTCTAGCCACTGGGTTTTGGAATGTGGGGATAGAGACCAGAGAGGGATGTGGAGGTTGGGGAGAGATTGGAGGCAAGAATATATTAACGGTTTTGCTTTCTCCCCTACCTGTTGGGCTAGTGTCTTGTGCTGCAGAAAGAAATTGACAACCTTAAAGATCAACTTGGTAGGCTGAGACCACGGGAAGACTATGGTATCTTAGTGTAGAACCTGGGGTAGTGTGGGGCTGGGGCTGAGGATATAGGTGGCCATGCACAACCACCATTCCTGTGGGACAAAGACTATGGCAGGCCTGGTCCCAGAGCTTTTTGTGCATTTACATTATCTATCTATCCATCTGTCTCATTATCCAATCTATCTAATCTGTTTAGCTAATCTTTCTATTCCATCTATCCATCCAATCTATATTTCCATGTAGAAATATATTGTTTGAACCACATGTACACTTTTTCAGTAAATCTAAATCTCATTTTCCCCCCCCCCTTTTTCTTTTTTTTTCCATATCCCAAGTCATCAAGAAACTAGAGACCTTATTTTAGCACACTTGGAAAAACTGCATTTATTTTCACCTTAATTGATGCTTGACAGGGAGAGTAATAGGTTATGTTAGGCATCAAAGTTTGTGAATTATTCATACACTGTGTTCCTATGTAGAAAATTTATCTGCCTTTAACTTTGGTGACAGGTGGGTCCCCTGGGATAAGAGGAGGGTTTCTACCTCCCTATGCCTACAGTGCCTAGTTAATGCCTCTCTCTGTTTCAGCGGCCATGCAGAGCCTCATTGAAAAATTCCAGAAGCTTTGAAGTGAGTGGCACACGTTCTGTACACTTCTCACATTCTTGGTCATCTGGGAGGGCTAGGACCTGACCTGATTGGTATTCCTTACCTGACTCTGCTGTCTTTGACAGATTTAACCCAGTATCCACATAAATGCAGCTGATACCTTTTGAGTTGAGGAGCTATGGCCATGCTGGTACCCCCATCCTGACAGCATCTCTTTGGAAGACCCTGCTCTGCTGTTTTACTGCCCTGTTGCCCTGCCACACTGCCTCCCTGCCTCCCTGCCAGAGCATCCTTCTCTTTCTTCTGGTTTAGTGACACAGTGTCACCCAGTTCATTGCAGTTTGAAATTAAAGTATTTCTCAGATTCTGTGGTCTGTCTTTTCTCTGTCGGAAGCCTGGGCTACCCTCTGAGGGGGAGGCCTATAGTCCATAGTGAAAGAGATCTGGAGACCATGTGACTCTGCCTCCTCCATGCCCTTCTGTGGTCTCTTAGTTCCTATCCATAACCATGAGAACTAACTATGGGAAAACATTACCCCCTCAGCAGGAACAAATTACCTCCTTCCATAGCTCCGGTCCCTCTTTCTTCTCTTCATTGGGTTATCCATCCTGGTTCTCCCCTATCTCCCCTTCTTCTCTGTCATGGCAACATCCTAACTCTCTGGATTGATGTTGGTTAGCCTCTCCTTACAGGTATTTCAACAGCTATTACACAACGCAAATGAGCTTGTCTTCCCCTTTCTCAGCCAGAACCTGCACATTGTCCTCATTTCCTCTTTTGCCTTCATCTGCTACTTCTCCATAGTTTTAGTATAGGGGTAGAGATAGGACTCATAGTACAGTGAGTTGTGTACCCAAATGAATCTCTTCTAATGAATCTGGCCCAACTTGGGGGAAACTGTTCACAGGCAGTTAGAAATGGATAGTCAAGGTGTGAGTGTTCTCACATTCTACATATTCCATCCACAGTCAGGGCCCCATGTAACTCTAGATTTCCCCAGACATGGCACACATGCTGCCCATCCTCCCCATTCTCACAGGCCAGGGCCCACACATCTGCATGCCGACACTAGCATATTGACACCAGCATCCCATTGTCCCATCAGGATCACATAAGAGAAATTCAAATATAAAATGATTAAGAATTTCAGATTGCAACAGCCAAGTATTGGACCACATGTGAAGTTCTTTTACAAGCAGGGCCCTGTGAAGAGGTCACCACCCAGGAAGCTGGGCCTGATCACATCTAATATCTATTGATGAGGGAGGCTGGGTATAAGTCTCTAGCTGGATGGTAGCAGACATAGGTAAAATTCAAAAGAGTTTTATTTCTAAAAGGAAGAAAGGGAGACTAGCCAGTGGAGTGCAATTTGAAGTTGGCTGGTAGGGGGAAATGGAAGACAAATTACAGTTTCTGGTTCACAGCAATGGAACAAATCCCTCTGCATAGGAATAATATAAGCACCATCCACCAGCAGTGGAGCAAAGTCCTTAGTTGGTCCTGTAGCAGAACATATAGCTCATGGGGAGGAGAAGCGAGAATTATAAGAAACACTGGTAACATCTCAGTAACACAACACCTTGGTGATAAGGGCATGGGGAAGGGACTTGGCTCTCCTAACATGAGAGGAGAACCTCAGTGCTTGGCAGTCTCTACATCTGTGTTGTAAATAGCCATGGGATTACGTCTATAAGAAGCTGCCGGAGAAGGCAGTTGGGGAGCGTGCATTCTTTCACAGACTCGCTCACTCTGACTCTTTCGCTTCTCCTGTTCACAGGGCCTCTGCCTGAGGCCCCTCTAAGAAGACTGCTAAGATTTACTCTCCTATTAAGTCTGTTTCTCTCTCTCTAAGACTGTTTCTTTCTCTCTCTCCCTTCCGCTCAGGCGAATAGCCCTCAGGCACCTAAAGGTAATTGTTCCTGAGCTAGATAGCACAGTAGTCCGTGTCCTGACAATAGATAAGCCGGGATGGAGACCTGGCCAGTCCCGGGCCCTGACAAGTGGCAATGAGGATGGGATAGTGGAAACCACTAGCATGGTCCATGTATCTGTCCTCTGCGAAAGACTCACTTGTATTCACATTTTCTCTAGCTACTGGCTTTGCCATCTGCAGGTCTTACCTTATCCATCTCTTCCTCTGGGCCACACCTGAAGCAAGCATTGGGGAGTGTTCCCCTCTTGAAGGTCACGCAATGTTGGCAGCCTATTACCTATTGGTTACAGGTTTGGGGAGCCCATGGAAGGTTGCTTTGAGTTGGAACAATCACCGGCTTTGGCAGGCCCAGCTTGTAGTTTCCCTCTAAAGATTGGTTGGCTTTTAGCATGTTCAACTACAAAAATTGTTAATCTAGATTTGGCTTGTAAGCCTGAAGTCTCTTATCTTTTGTTTATTGGTTGGTCTCCCTGCTGGCCTATGGCCCTCTCTGACCATGAATGGCACCTGCCTTGAGGTTATCTGCTTCATCTCAAACAGTGGGCTCAGATGGGAATGCAATACCCTTAAGCTGGTCCTAGCTACTTGGCTGGCTCCTATAATCTGAATTTCCTTCTTAACAAGCTAATTCTGGGCCACCTGTACAAATTGCTGTAACTGGAGCTTCGGAGTGTTTATATTTCTCAATCTGCAGGCTTCCAAATGATCAGGCAAACATTCAACAAAGATTTCGGGTTTCAGTCAGAGAGCACCACCCTCTCAGTTTGCTTGTACGGTGCTAGCTCTAGCCCAAGTTCATCTTTCTCTTGTAGGACTCCTCTGTAAGTAGCAAGAAACCACTGACACATCCCCAACATTTGGATTCTTTCTACCATTTCTCCCAACATTTTGGCATTAGACAGTATGTCATCTGTCTTTGAAGGTCATGCAGGAGGCAGCTGTTTTTATCAACTATACTGTGGAATAATTCCCATACAATAAAATGTATGTATTTAAAGTGTACACTTCCATGAGTTCTTAAAATTGTATCCACCCATAAAGCCACCACAAGAATAAAATATAGAACATTTTTCATCATCCTCCAAAGAATCTATGTGACTTTTTGCCATTGATCTTTCTCACTACTCCCAACCCAGGGCAACCACAATCTCTTTTTTTTTACTCTAGAGGATTTTATACCAGTAAAATCATGAAGTATGTTGTCTTATGTGTTTGAATACTTCTGCCTGGCATAATGACTTTAAAATTTGTCCATGGCATTGTATGTCTCTGTAGCTTGTTCTTTTTATTGCTGAGCATCATGTGGACATGCCATATTGAGATTGTTTCCTATTCTTGGCTATTGTGAATAAAGCTGCTGTGAACAATCATATTGTAGGGTCAGAAGACCACCCTACACAAGCCACACAAAGGCAAGCCTTTAATGGGTTAAAATGGCTTCTGCTAATACAGAAGCAAGAGAGCTGGGCTCCTCCTGTGTACACAGAGACTGTTTGTCCGGAGGTAAAAGTCCATAAAAACAGTAACTCTGAAAGTATGCTTCCGTTAAGCCCAGGTGGTTAGGGGCTGTCAACCCCACCCCTGGTGATATGGATCAGAGGATCACATATTTCTGCACATAATGTCCTGGGGCCTAAAGAACTCTGCTCTGTAGAGAAACAAAGTCATAAATCCATTTTGGGTTAACTAAGTGTGTGCTTGAAGGGGTTTCATTCCCCAATTCACCTGTAGCTCTTTGTGATTTTTATTTAGATACTTTGTTCAAAAGGTGACACATGTCTGAGAAGAATGTAAAAACAGAAAGTATTGTGATTTGTAGACTGAATGTTTTTCCACAAGTTAATTTTAAATAGAAGAAGTTAGGTAATGGTAAAAGGCTATAGATCATAGATTAATTATGTACGTGACCACCAGTGTATATAAGGTGGCCCAAAATAAAGATGATTTGCTACACGCCATCTAGAGTTGTGTAATCTGGTTTCTTGCATCTCTCAATAATTACAGGAGCAAGTTTTGCACCTGAGGCAAAGCTATTGTTTCCTCGTGTCTCCATTCCCGCAACATCATATTCAAGTTTTTGTGTGCACATGTAGTTTGTACTTCTCTTAGATAAATATATAGGCGTGGAACAGCTGGCTTCTTTGGCAAGTGTATGTTTAACCTTTTATGAAACAAGCAGGCTGCACCATTTTGCATCCCAAGCATCAGTGTGTGAGATTTTCAGTTTCTCCAAATGTTGCAGGAAGACAAGGCCCAATGGAGAGAAACAGCACCCAAACACCACGTTTATAAGAGGAAGGGCTTTATTCACCAGCTGGGAGCTTACGGCATAGAAGAATTCCAAATGGCCACGCTCCCCATCTAGCTTGATCTTTCCCTTTTTATTGACAGTCAAGAAGTTCCACCCCACAGGTACCCTTCTCATTGGCCAGTTTGAATCAAGCGGGAGATGCTAGTCCAGCCCCCACAGAACTACAGGATTTCACAGAACTTGGAAATTTCCAGGTTCCAGGAAGTTAAGTTTATAAATTCCTAAGGGCTGAGTCACCATGGAGAGGACCCTGCAAGTGTATCCTTGTGCTGTCCTTGACAAGACCTGTTCTCCCAGACCTCACCTTTCTCAGGTATCTTCTCTCACAAACACTTGCCAACATCTGGTATGGTCACTATTTTTCATTTTAGCCATTCTAATAAGTATGTCATAGTATATCACTGTGGGTTGAGTTAGCATTTCTCTGATGACAAATAATGACAGTTTTGTTATGAAGGCTGGCTAAATGTCACCTGGTTGAGTCATTCTGTCTACAGGGCTGGTGAGTTAGAGAACCACACACCAGCTTTAGCACTGGCCCAGGTACTGGACTGGTAGCAGAACCAGCAGCATAAGGCCGAGGGCTCTCCCAGGACAGCTGCTACTTCCTCTTTGGCTATAGGCAAGACTTAGAGAACAAGCAAAAAGAAGGCACAAAATTGGCCAAGCACAGGGGCTTGTGCCTGTAATCTTAGCACTCTGGGAGGTTAAGGCAGGTGGATTGCTTAATCTCAGGAGTTTAAGACCAACCCAAGCAAGAGTGAGACCCCATCTCTACTAAAAATAGAAAAAATGCCTGTAGTCCCAGCTATTTGAGAGGCTAGGGCAGGAGGATCACTTGAGCCCAGGAGATGGAGGTTGCAGTGACCTATGATGACACCATGGCACTCCAGGGTGACAGAGCAAGACCCCGTTGCAGAGAAAAAAAGGCACAGAATTGATGGTTGAGTGGCTTACATATTTCTTTAAACTCAGCTTCAGTGTCTGCTGTTCTCCCTCTGTGGAACTGGAAAGCTCACTGTGAGTCATGGCCTGCACCATGCATGTTTACAGCAGCTTCTTTGTGCATGAGGGCTGTGTTCATGTTTTTCTCCCTCCCTTCCCTAAGGCACTGGCAAAATCAGTATCAGATGGTGCCTCAACCTGATCTTCACCAGCATCCTCACCATGTCTTTCCGATCTCCCATGGATGCAGAGATGGTGCACCAGACCCTGGCCTCACATGTGCAACCCCTTGAAGGGGCAGTTCAGAAGGAACTGGTACTATCCAGCAATATACTGTCTGTCAGTTCTGGAAGGAGCCTGGGTGGGGTGTGGTGGCAGGGTCCTGGGGTTAATCACCCTCTGAGGGTCATTCTAATAGAGAAGTGGAACACAAAGGGTAAGAACTAAAAACAGAGACCTGATGCACTGGGCCTGCCACTGCAGGGAGCAGAGAGAGGTATGTGCACAATTATCACCTTTGACTGGATTTTTCTTTCCCCTCACTTTTAGCCAACTGACTGCTGAAGACCCTGGCCAACTATGAATGTCCATCACCTCCTGTCTTGACCAGGTTTCCCTGTTGATACGGACCCTGCAGCACTCTGTACCCTTGTTTTTTACTAAGTCTCATACAGGAAAAGGGGGCTAAGCCTAACCTTGTGTCTCATGCAAGTGATGTATCCTTCCCTAGGGGATTGATTCCCACAGTAGTTGCCACTTTATTTGGGGGGCCTGATTGTTTGATTGTTTGTGTCAGCCTTTGGCCACTCTTGCCCTATTGTTTTCTTGTTGCTAGAGGAAGCAGATGTTTAAATCTTAAATGTTTGTTCCTGCAAAATAAAAGATGAGCTACTATTCTGCCTCTTGAGCTTCTTTTCAGCTAAGGCACCCTGATATATTCATGCCATTGGTTGGAGGGGAGGTTCTAAGATTCAGATATGCAAGAGTACAAAATAATTGAAGACAATTTAGGAAGTGGAAGAAAATTTAAATAGAGAGAAGGAGGTAAGATGGCTCACTTGAGCCAGCTTTCAACAGAAGTTCCAATCCAGAGGGAGAGATAATGGTCAGAATGAACCAAATAAAGCTGAACATTGGGAGCTGAGCTGAGAGAGAAGATTGATAAGTGTACATCATCCATGCTGAGGCAAGCTGAGACTCCAAGGAAGCAAATTTCAAGTACTAAACCCATCTCAAAGAAGACAAGAGTCCATCCCCTCCCCCAAGACAGTGGCCTGCTGTGTGATCTCAACAGCATGCAGTGAAGAGAAAGCATCTTTAAAAAAAAAAGAAGAAGAAGACCTCTTGTTTCACTCCATAGGAGAGAGCTGCTGAAGGCTGGGACTCCTTCTCCAGATAGATTCTTCTGTGAGCCTGGGCACTCTCTTGCCTGGCATAAAAGTTGAACAAATATTTTCCTTGCCATTCTGAACTCTCAGTTCACCCTTCCCTCCTCACCTGGCAATCTGGAAGCCTAACCCCTGCAGAGACTGGAGTGTCCAGGTGTTCCTTGCTAGGGCTAGACATGGCATGGGCCACAGCGATGCAGTTGCACTGAAACTGTGACTTGAGTAGAACTGGAGAGAGAAACGGGGGAGTTGACTTGTCTGGTGCTACAAAAGTGCATATCAGCGGTGGGCGGAGGTGTGGGTGTGGGCATCTGCCACTCAGCAGCAATACTGGAGTGCTTCCACTGCAGTCAAATTTTGGAGAGACATCTCCCCAATTCTGCGAACCTTGAGAGGGAGTCAGAACTCAACCTGCAGGGGTACAAGAGGAGGAGTGTGGCTAGGGCAGAAGTGCAGTCTCTGAGGGAGAAAAACATACCCTACTATGTTAACCCTTGGCTTGGAACAGACTCAGGTGGAACAGTCCTCAGATTCCAATGAGCACCGGAGGGAGTCAGGCTTCGGCTCCCCCTACCTGCTGGTGGCAGAGTGCGGTGGCATGGATGAAGAGGCATTGACTCCCTTTTGACTCTGGCAGGTGCAAATCCCTGGCCCATTTGTTCATTGGAGGGAACCGGGCCATAGCCCTGTAGGATTACCAGTGTCTGGGCATAGTGGAGATGCAAGGTGGGTAAGGAGGCGCCAACACTCCTGGACTAACTCTTTTGCTTGGTGGGCCTTTATGACTCCATGGACCACTGGAGCAAGTCACACTTGAGCTGCCAGTGGACCCCTTCTGTTTGATTGCTGGAGACCTTTTGAACTCTCCCACTTAAACAGAGATTATGCTGTCCAGGACAATTGGTTTGGAACTCTTGACCTGGACTGGCCACCTTGGGACCCTCCAAGGTTGAGCCCTGGTTGTGTCATTGTGGGAGGGACTGATTTCTCATCTCCCAGTTGTCCATGGTGGGGGTAGGGTGTCTTAGTTGCTTGTATCTCTCCCCAGCTCAGATTTCAGCCCCAAACTACCAATTCACTAAGATTAGATAGAGGCTGGAAGAATACAAGACAGAGCTGCCTACCCCCATGACACCAATCAGGTCCTCAGAGTTTCAGGCTGGAGGACTTAAAGGGACCTTTGTAAAGCTGTAGGGGGAAAGCCACAGTCACCAGCACAGTCTCAGCACTTTGGTAAAGGGATGGTTAACTACAACTCTAGGAGCCCTCAATCCAATCTCACCTTACCAGGTTCTCTAGCCAAACTGTGAAAAATAATCATCGGGTGGAACCAGTGGAAAAACTCTGGCAACATGAATAATCAGAGTAGATCAAATCCCCCAAGGAATGACAAAGGAGACACAACAGAATATTCCATTCATAAACAAATGGCTGAAATGTCAGAAATAGAATTCAGAATATGGATGTCAAATAAGATTAAAAGAATGGAAGTAAAGTTGGAATTAGAAATTCAAGGAGTAGTTCAAAAGTTGTCTCTAGAAATCAATGAATTCAAAGACAAAATCTCCAAGGATTTAGACATAATGCAAAAAGAAATTGCATATCTCAAAGAAATGAGAAAGTTATTCAAGGAGCTTCATAATGTAGTAGATTCCCTCAGTAATAGAGTGGAGGAGGCAGAAGAAAGGATCTCTGGAGTTGAAGACAAAGCTTTTGAATGCTCTCAAATGCTCAAAGAGGCAGAGAAGTGGAGAGCAAAAACAGATCACTCCCTGAGAGAGTTGTGAAACCCCACCAAAAGAGCAACCATTCACCTTATAGGAATTCCTGAAGGAGAATACAATGGTCCTAAAGACCCTGACACTCCACTTCACGATATAATGGAGGAGAATTTCCTATGCATGGCAAGAGATACAGAAGTTCAGATAGCAGACAGTTTCAGAACCCCAGAATGACTCAATCCAACTAAAGCATCTCCTAGACACATTGTAATTAACTTTGTCAAAGTTAATATGATAGAGAAAATTCTGCAAGCTGCCAGACATAAGAAAAATATGACCTACAAGGGGAAGAATATTAAAATGACTACAGATTTCTCAGCTGAAACTTTTCAAGCCATAAGAGGATGGTCATCGACCTGCGATCTCCTAAAACAAAACAACTTTCAGCCAAGGATCCTATATCCAGCTAAGCTGAGTTTCATTTGTCATGGAGAAATCAAATACTTCACTGACCTATACACATTGAAGAAATTTGCCATAACTAAACCAGCTGTCCAGGATATTCTCAGACCCATCCTACATAATGATCAGCTTAATGGTCTACCACAAAAGTAAACTCACCCAGAAAGCCTTGAATAAAACTGAACATCCATAAGGGTGAAAGGATTAAAAATATCCACTGGACACTTGAAAAACATGCCAACCAAAACACTATCATGCTTATTAATACTCTCAATTAATGTGAATGGCTTAAACTGTCCTCTAAAGAGGCACAAGTTGGCTAACTAGATACAAAAACTCAGTCCAGATATCTGTTGTGTACAAGAATCTCATCTTACCCTAGAGGATGAAAATAGACTAAGGGTGAAGGAATGGACATATATAATTCAGGTAAATGGAAATCAGAAAAAATCAGGGGTTGCAATTTTATTCACAGATACAATAGGCTTAAAACCAGCAAAGATAAACAAAGATAAAGATGGTCACTTCATATTTGTCAAGGGAAACACTCAACATAAAGAGATTTCAATTATTAACATTTATGTACCCAACCAGAATGCTCCTCAATTTATAAATGAAACCCTAACAGACATGAACAATTTGATGTCTTCCTGCACCATAATAGTTGGAGATTTTAACACACCTTTACAAGTGTTGGATAGATCCTCCAAGAAAAAACTAAACAAAGAAATACTGGACTTAAACTTGACCCTACAACAAATGGACTTAACAGACATCTACAGAACATTTCATTCTAACAAAACTGAATACACATTCTTCTCATCAGCCCATGGAACATCCTACAAAACTGATCAGACCTTAGAACACAAGTATAACCTCAAAAAAATTAAAACAATGGAAATTATTCCTTGCCTCTTCTC
>CAUYRH010002382.1:0-21122 GCA_963574655.1 Perodicticus potto
ATCACTCCCTAAAGAACAAAACACAGCAGGAGTTGACAAACCACTTAAACTTGGTTTAATAGTAGTAGTTAAATAGTTAATGGACTATTATGCAGCCTTAAAGAAAGATGGAGACTTTACCTCTTTCATGTTTACATGGATAGAAATGGAACATATTCTTCTTAGCAAAGTATCTCAAGAATGGAAGAAAATGTATGTGCTATTCTTGTATACAACTGATAGCCCAGTAGGTTAGTTTACACCAGCATCATCACAAACGTGTAGGTAATGTGTTGTGCTACAGCATTAGAATGGCTAGATGTCAGTAGGTGATAGGAATTTTTCAGGTCTATTATAATCTCAGGGGCCCACCAGCATATCTGTGGTCCGTCATTGACTGAAATGTTATTTTGTAGCCCATGACTTAGTGTAAGTCTATTCTATAAATATGTGTGTGTGTGTGTGTGTGTGTGTGTGTGTGTATATATATATATATTTTTTTTTTTTTAGATAAGTCACAAATTCAGAAAGCTTTTAAAAATTATTTCTTGGATCCAGGCAAAGTGTCATAAGCCTATACTCCAGTTACTCAGGAGGCTGAAATGAGAGGAGCCCTTAGATCCAGGAATTGAAAGCCAGTCTGGGCAGTGGAGCAAGATCCTGTCTATTAAAAATATATATATATTTCTGGACAATTTTATCATTACTTCTTTTAATTCCATCCAAATTTTCTGTTCTTCAGCCAGATCCTTACTGATGAGATTCGTATTTCTCATCTACTTTGATCTTTTTAAAACATCTGGTATAATAATCTTTCCTTTAGGACCCAAGGTTAACTCCTTTTCCACACCCACATTGACCACCATGTTCACTCACTTATCTAGAATCTTCCAGTCTCTACCTAGTGTGCACCTCTTCTTCCTTTTCCTCCCTGAGGCTGCTCTTTGATGATGCTCAGAGTCATCTTGTTTTCAATTTCCCTCACTCAGACACAAGAGTCTCTAGCTCACTCTTCTATCATTCTCTTCTTTCTTCTCTAACAGCCTGAATAGCAGTTGAATAAAGAGATTACAAAGACAGGCTCTGCCCAAGCTGAAAGCCCAGATCCTCCATTTATGAGTCATTCTTGGGAAAGTGATCCTGCTGTGTCTCAGTTTCTTCATCTTTAAAGTAAGGGTGGTAATTGTACCTATCTCATAGGTCTGTGGCAAGAATTAATAGTGCTAATTTGTGTAAAATGTTTAGAATAGCTTCTGAAACAGAGTAACCACTCAATAAATATACATATAAGCTATTATAATACTGAGAAGAACTAGACTTTATATTTACAATTCAAATACAGGCAGGTGGTTTGGTGGAAAGAGTCTCAACTTTAGAGTTAGGCTTTGGATTGACTTCCAAATCTATCTCATGTTAGTCTGGGCACTTTATACTCAGCATATATAAAACCATTCTCAGCCTTCAGCCATTGCACTTTCTCTACAACAGAGATGCCTTGCCCTGCCCCTACTTCGATGACTGGCACTACATTCTAAGCCTCCATTCATTCCATAAATCTGAGCATTTCACCCTCTTATTCTAGCCAGAATGCAGTATGGGCTGAATGCCCCTTCCTTTACAACCTGTAGGTTTCCTCCCAAGGATCACTCCTGGTCATCCTTCAAGATTTGGCTCACAAACATTATGCTAAGTGAAATAAGCCAAGCACAGAAAAACAAACACCACGTGTTTTCACTTATATGTAGAATCTAGAGCAATATGTCACAGAAGCAGAAAGTATAACAGTGGTTAGCAGAGGCTTGGGATTGGGAGAAATGAGGAGTTGATGGTCATCAAAAGATACAAAACCTTAGTTGGGAGAAATAATGAGTTTCTAAGAAAAATAAGAGAATTACTAGTATATATTTAGTTAGTTATATATTGCACAGTGTGGTGAATATACAATAGAACCTCTGTAAGTTGGCCACCCAAACGATTGTAACAACTGTCCAACATAAAGTGGGGTCAACATAAGGAACTAGGCCTATTGTATTGATACATACATGTGGGGCATGTCTAGTCTATGAAAAGTAGGTCAGCTTAAGGAGGTGGTTATGGACCCCAAGATGAAAGATTATTCCAAGGTATGAGATGAAAGGAACATGGAAACCCAGTTGTGTATGGTCAATGTGGCCTTTATTCCACCTGGCTACAGGTGGGGTGAAATCCAAAAGGGAATTCCACAGGTGGGCAATGTCAGATGTGGATTTCTACCTGGGCAGATGGGTGGGAAAAGAGTCAGAGAGACAGGGATTGGTGCATTTACTATTTCCTGGGAGGGATATGCTTCCTAGGAAAGGGATCCTTCCTGGGTGGGTTAGTGTTATCTGGGTGGGTCAGTAATCTGACTCTATCATTCTGGTCTTTAATCTATCGTAAGGAGACAGGGTGATGGGTGTGGTGTCTCTTTGGCTGCTTCCTGCACCATAAGGGATTGAGTGCACTGCCTATAAAAAGAGAACGGGAAGGGTACAGGAGGAAGTGATGTTTACAGGATCACTTTGACTCAGGAACACTTTGGCTTTTCAGTTTGAAGTGGTTGATATCCACATAGGGTGAGGATATGAGCAGTTGTTTGGGGGGGTGACTGGTTAATAAATTGAAAGATAAGGTGGAATGTTACTGGTCCAAAACTGAGAATGAGAAAAATCATAATTAGTGGCCCTATCATAGATAATAACTAAGAAGGAAGATGGACAGTGAGAGGCAGGAGCCAGCAGAAATTGTCAGGGCTGCCAATAATCCTGAGCGGACATTAATAACCATCACCAAGATCTCTGGCCATTAAGATAGAAGTGATGGAAAGGTTGCTCCCATGTTTAAAAAGGAATTGGCTTACCTTCCACTAGCAAAAATACCCAGAGTTTAGTTTTCCAGGATGGCATCAGTTTACTTTTCCGGGATTGTCAGTCTTTTACAGCTAGGCTCAGGAGGTCAGGAATTTCACTAGGTCCTAGGAGCAACTGCAAAACCAGATTTTCAAAAAGACCTGGCCAGTCAGACTTCCAGTGAAGACCTTCATAGCCTGACTGCTTTACCTAAAAGCCTGGTCTGCTGCACTTAAAGCACAGTCTTGAGGGAAATTTTGTGGGTTTTGGAGTGCCCCATGGAGTTTCAAGAAGTAGACATGTCTTGCCTAAACACTGGAGCTCTGAGAGGCACTGCCACACCTTGAAGGCTGGGGGTCTGAAGGCCCTGGGGGAATTCTGCCATTTATTTTTTTTCTTTCAACCATGTGCAGTGGAGGGTGGGTGGGGCCAGTGGAGAGAGGGGGGACGGGGTATTGTTTAAGGGAAGGATATGGATGTAGGGGTTGGAGGCCAATGAGAATGGGTGAATGATGGGAGGCTAAAGACGGAAAAGAGGTATCCCACACAGAGGAATTTACCAGGGGTTGTGATTAAGAAAATGGAGGAATTGTAGGTGCAGGGTTGGAAAGGAGCAGGAGGGGCTATGGAAAGGCAGAAGGGAGGGCTATCTGCCAGGTTAGTAATAAATGATAGAGATTCTGATGGATCAGAGAAAGCTGGTGACCCCTGCATGAGGAGAATCAGAGAGTTTGCAAGATGAACACAGAGAAGGAATATTTTGGAGTAAAAGAAATGCCTGGATGTAGGGGATCTCTGACTGCTTGCCTAATATTTGACAGTGATTACATATGAGATCAGTGAGAATTGAGAGATTGAAGGTATCATGTTCAGGCTAATGTGAGCCACTGTCAAGTTTGTACATTGGCTAAGCAGTATTACAGAAAAAGATGCAACATTTAGGTTTGAGGTCAGGATAGAGCTTCAGAGGCTTGAGGTTAGTTAAAAGACAGGTTACAGGTGAATAAAGGGAAATCCATGAGTGAGTGGTACCCATATCGAAAACTGGAGGTAAAAAATAAATAAGATTAAAGAGGGGCAAAATGGCCAAGACTACAGCCAGAGATGACCCGGCCTCTGCATGTGGCCATCAGCTGGGAAAAAATGATCCAGACCCCTGAGAGGGCACTGGACAGGCGAGCTTGTAAGAGACAATAGGAGGCTGGAGTCATGGAGAATGCCCAATATCCACATATGAGCTTGGTGAGAGAGGGCCTGAGCTTGGTGAAAGAGGGCTTGGTCACCCTTTGTGTGACCTTAACCACCCAAAGAGTGATCTTCCACATGTGACCACCAGTCAAAGAAGCCATGACCAGAGGGAAAGGAAGTTTAAAAAGGTGCAGAGAGAGACTATATGTGGATGCTTGAGAGAGGCCCAGAGATGGAGGGAGAGGGAAAGAGAAATTAAGAGTGAGGATGGGAAGAGAAGTTTTAAAAAGTTCAGAAAAGAAGTTTTAGACAAATGTTCACCTCACCATTAAATGGATGAAGTTTAGGCAGGGTTGGAGAGGTTTCGCATTTTCCTTTCTCTCATTGGAAGAAGGGCCCGTTTAGCTGGGTTCATTTGGGGTATACTTCAGCCCCCTAAAGGGGCTTCTCCCCATCCTAAAGGGGCTTCTCCCCATCTGAGACATAGCTCCATCTGAGAGTGTATAGACCCAAAGATGAAAGATTATTCCAAGGTGTGAGGTGAAAATGAAGTCCCAGATGTGTGTGGTCAATGTGGCCTTTATTCCACCTGGCGGCAAGTGGGGTGAAATCCAAAAGGGAATTCCACACATGGGCAATGGGGGGGGGGGAATTTCTACCTGGACAGGTAGGTGGAAAAATAGTCAGAGAGGCAAGGATTGGTGCATTTACTATTTACTGGGAGGGATATGCTTCCTAGGAAAGAGATCCTTCCTAAGTGTTTAGTTTTATCTGGGCAGGTCAGCAATCTGATTCTATCACTATTGTACTTAATAATAGTACATTGTACATTTCAGAATTGCTGAGAGAGTAAATATAAAATTTCTTGCCACCTGAAATGATAAATATTTGAGCTGATGAATATGTTAATTAACTTAGTTGTTTTGCATTATAGTCACAAATCATAATACTACTTTTTATCCCATAAATATATACATCCATAATTTGTCATTTTATAATAAAATTAAATTTTGGAAAATATTTAGTTCATGCTTCCTACCTCTTGGTGGCCTTTTTTGACTAACACCATCTCTTTTCCAGATTAAATAGTCCTTTTTTATATTTTCATAGGACTATGGACTTTTCCTATTATAGAATATAATATAATTATATATAATGTAATTACTCATCTCTCTCTCTAACCTGTGTGTTCCATGAAAATGAAGCCATTAATTTTCATCACTTTCTAAATCCCCAGAATTTAGCATTTTCCCACCCGTAGTTGGTGATTGGTAAATATATCTGGGATAATTGGAAGAATGAGGAATGGAGGAAGGAATACACACAGAGAGACTTTGCTAAAAAATAATCTAGGCACATTGTACCTCTTGATTACACTAATGTACACAGCTATGATTTAATAAGAAAGAAAAGAAAAAAAAAGAATCTATCCTATATATTATATGATGTATGTACAAAGCTGTTTGTTACAGCATTGTGCATGTTTGTGTAATAGTAAAGAATTGAAAACAAACCAAAAAATAAAAATAAAAAAATAATAATCTAAAAAGAGCTTATTACTGTCTCAAGAGAAAAACCTAAACTTCTATAAATGCCAATCACAACTCAGTTTTGAGAGTTTATAGCCCAAGAAATAGATGCAGAGCAGAGGAAAATGAGCAAGAACATACTTATAGGAGGTGGGTCTTGCCCGCGCAGGGGTCAGTCACAGTACCTCAAAATAAAGCCATATTAACCAAACTTGCCTTAAGTATGTAAGGGTGTAAATTGTTCTTGTAAGAATTCAGGTTTAAACAATATTATTTAATCAGTTGATTGACTTTTTAAAGAAATAAAATATAACTCTAATAATAATTAGTACACTGTGCCAAGAGCTGTTTTAAGACTTTTACATAGCATTACTTGCTTTAATCTTAACTCATAATACCCTATAATGTGGGTCCGGTTATAATCCTCATTTTACAGATGAAGAACTCGCCCAAGGTCACACAACTAACTAGTTAAGTGGTGGGGCCATTACTTAAACCCAGGATATCTGATGACAGATAATCTCTTAATTATTAAGCCAAACCTCCCTTCCATCTTCATTTAACCATTTGCTAAACAAGCATCTGAAAGCTTCTGAGAACTACATAGAACTAGATTGGACCTTGCCGCAAAGCACCTTACAACCTAAAAGTGTTCGGACACATAATACACATATTGGTAAAACAAAGAAGGAAACAGCAATTTAATCTATCTGGTTTTAGGGAAGAGGGAAATGTTCAACTTCAAAGAAGAGGCAACTAATTACCTTGGTATGAAAGATAGGCAAGAGTTTGCCAAGTGGACCAGGAAAGCAAGTGTTGAAATTTGTAGTACTGTGATGGTAATTAACAATTGACTAAAGGAAGATTATTTTTCTCAAATTGTCAGTGGAACTTTAGGATATTTCCAGCAACATGGGTTCTTAATCTGGGATCCACGGAATCTTAGTAAGTTGTTAAATAACACTATATTCTGGCTTGGCGCCCATAGTACAGTGGTTATGGCATCAGCCACATACACTGAGGCTGGCAGGTTCAAAGCCAGCCCGGCCAGCTAAGCAATAATGACAAATGCAACAGAAAAACAGCCAGATGTTGTGGCAGGCATCTGTAGTCCAAGCTACTTAGAAGGCTGAGGCAAGAGAATTGCTTAAGCCCAAGAGTTTGAGGTTGCTGTGAGCTGTCACACCACGGCACTCTACCTAGGGTGACATAGTGAGACTCTGTCTCAAAAAAAAATGTATTCTAATATATATATTTGCTTTCCTTTTTAATCTTTTTATTGTATTATGTACATTTTTTTTTTTAATTTCAGGTTAATGTAAGGGTACAACCAAGTCAAAATATTTGATTTTGTTAGGTAGAGTTCCTCTTGTGGTAATGTACCAAACTAAAAAAGAAGGTATACCAAACACCCCCACACCGTGCCCATTCAGTGGGAGCACAGCTTCCCCCTTCCAATCCCCCCATTACCCCTCCCTCCAACTTGAGTTGAAATGAATTTTTCTCCTATGTGGGCGTACATTGTCAACTAATTGTCTTCATATTAGTATTGAGTACATTGGAAAATTGCTTTTTTTTTTTTTAAGTAGAGACAGAGTCTCACTTTATCGCCCTCAGTGGAGTGCCGTGGCGTCACACAGCTCACAGCAACCCCCAACTCCTGGGCTTAGGCGATTCTCTTGCCTCAGCCTCCCGAGTAGCTGGACTACAGACGCCTGAGACAACGCCCGGCTATTTTTCTGTTTTTGCAGTTCGGTCGAGGCTGGGTTTGAACCCGCCACCTTCGGTGTATAGGGCCAGTGCCCTACCCGATGAGCCACAGTCGCCGCCTGGAAAATTGCTTTTTGATTCTTGTGATACTTTACTAAGAAGAATGTGTTTCAACTCCATTCAGGATAATAAAAAGATGTGAAGTCACTATCTTTTTTGTGACTGAATAGTATTCCGTGCTATATATGTACCACAATTTGTTAATTCATTCCTGAGTTGATGGGCATTTAGATTGTTTCCACATCTTAATGATTCTAAATTGAGTTGTAATAAAGAATCTAGTGCAAATGTCCCTATGATAATTTTTTTTTTTCTTCTGAGTACTAATCCTAGTAGTGGGATTGCAGGGTCAAATGGAAGATCTAATTTGAATTCTTTAAGGATTCTCAATACTTCTTTCCAAAGAGGCTGTATGAATTTGCAGTCATACCAATAGTATAGAAATGTTTCCCCTCTTTCCACATCCACGCCAGCATGTGTAGCTTTGGGACTTTGTGATGTAGGCTATTTTCCCACTGGGGTTAGGTGATATCCTAACAGGGATTTGCTTTGCGTTTCTCTGATGATTACAGACAATGAACATTTTTCCATATATTGGAGGCCATTCATCTGTCTTCCTGGGAGAAGGATCTGTTCATGTCTCTTGCCTAGTGATAGATGGAATTGTTTGCTCTTTTGTTGTTGTTTAATTCAGTTCACAGTAAAACCTATTTATCAAGCCTTTCTCTAATTTGTAACATGCAAATGTCTTTTCCCATTGTGAAGAATGTCTATTTTCTTTGGTGGTTGTCACCTTAGCTGTACAGAAGCTTTTCAGTTTAATTATTTGTTTATTTATTTCTTTATTTATTTTTGTTGTTGTTGCAATTGCCACAGAAGTGAAATCTTCCCCCAGACAGACATCTTCAAGAGTTTTTCCCACACTTTCTTCTAGGATTTTTATCATTTCATGCCTTAAATTTAAGTCTTTTATCCATCTTGAATCAATTTTTTTGAGTGGTGAAAAGTACAGGTCTGACCTCAGTCTTTTACTTGTAGTTATCCAGTTCTCCAGAGGCATTTATTGAATAGGCATTCTTTTCTCCATTGTATTTGTATTTCTCTAGTTTATTTGTTATCAAAGATCAGGTGGCTATGAGATGTTAGTTCATCTCATGGTTTTCTATTCAATTCCAAATGTCTGTGTCTCTATTTTTTGTGCCAATACCATGCTGTTTTTATCACTATGGATTTATAATATAGCCTAAAGTCTGATAGGGTGATGCCCCCAGCTTTGTTTTTATTACTAAAAATTTCCTTAGCTATACAGTTTTTTTTTTTCTGGTTCTATATGAAATGGAGAACTATATTTTCCAAATCTTCAAAGTATGATGTTGGTATTTTAATGGAGATTGCCTAAAATCTATAGATTGCTTAGGTAATATAGACATCTTATCAATGCTCATTCCTCCTAGCTATAAGTATGGTATGCTCTTCCATTTGTTAATGTCTTCTGCTGTTTCTTAGAGTTTAATATTTCTCTTTGTAGAGGTCCTTCACCTCTTTGGTTAGGTATTTTCCTAGGTCTTTCATTTTCTTTGAAGCTACTGTTCAGGTAATTGTGTCTTTGGTTAGCTTCTCTATCTTGGCTATTGTTGGCACATACAAAGGCTACTGATTTGTGGATATTGATTTTATATACTGAGACATTACTATATACCTTGATCATTTCCAGAAGCCTTGCAGTTGGTCTTTGGAGTTCTCTAAGTATAAGATCACATCATCAGCAAGAGGAAGAATTTGACCCCCTCTGCTCCCAAAGGAGCCCTTTATTTCCTTCTCTAGCCTGATTGCATTGGCTAAAACTTTCTGGTGATAGAGGACATCTTTGTCAACTTCCTATTCTACGTGGGAAAGCTTTTACTTTTACTTCATTCAGTATGATATTAGCTATTGGTTTGTTAGAGATAGCTTCAGTCAGTTTAAAATATGTGCCACCAAGCCTATATTCTTAAGTGTTCTAGTTAGAAAAAGATGCTTAATTTTATCAAGTGATTTCTGTGTCTATTGAGAGGATATCATGGTATTTGTTTTTCCTTCTATTGATATAGTGAATTACATTTATGGATTTGCACATGTTAAATCAGCCTTGCTTCCCTGGGAGAAAGCCTTCTTGATTGTGATGTATAATGTTTTAATGTGTATTTGTAATCTATTGACTAAGATTTGATTGAGAATGTTTGCAACTACATTCATTCGTGAAATTGGTCCGAATTTCTCCTGTTTATTTGGGTCTTTTCCTGGTTTTGATATCAGGGTGATGTTTGCTATATACAATGTATTGGCAAAAATTATTTCCTTCTCAATTTTGGGGGAATAATTTGTGCAGTATGGGTATAAATTCTTCTTTGAAGGTGTGATAGAATTCTGGTGTGAAGCCATCTGGACCAGGACATTTCTTTGTTGAAAGTTTTTTATTGTTTCTTTGATCTCAGTACTTGGTATTAGTGTGTTAAAGAAATCTATTTCTTCCTAGTGAAGTCTAGGGAGCAGTTGTGATTTCAGGCATTGGCACATTTTCCTCTACATTGTTAAGTTTCTGGGCATAGAGTTTCTTGTAGTAGTCAGAGATAATTTCTTGTATCTCAGTGGTATCTGTTGCTATTTTTCCTTTTTTGTTTCTGATGGAGGTTATTAGAGATTTTGGTTTTCTGTTTCTAGTAAATCTGGCCAAAGGTTTATCAATTTTATTTATTTTTTCAAAGAACTAAATTTTTGTTTTATTAATTTTCTGAATAATTATTTTGTTTTCAATTTCATTAACCTCTAGTTTAATTTTGGTTATTTCTGGTTTTTCTCCTAGGTTTGGGATTGGATTGTTTTTTTTTCTTTCTCCATTTCCTTAAGATGATTCATTAGTTTGTTGATGTGCATTCTTTCTGTATTTTTTATATGTAGGCATCTAATGTGATAAATTTCCCTCTTGTGACTGCTTTTGCATTATCCCACAGCTTTTGGCAATTTGTAGTTTCATTTTTATGTCTGAAGAATTTAAAAGTTTTCTCTGTCATCATTTCCTTAATCCAACTCTCATTCAGCATAAGGTTGTTCAAGTTACATGCCTTTGGTGGGGACGAAAATTTTTGTTGGAGTTGAATTTCACCTTTATTGCCTCATGGTCTGAGAATATACAAGGTATAATTTTGATTCCTTTGATTCTGTTGAGGTTTGATTTGTGTCCCAGGATATAATCTATTTTAGAGTATGTTTTATGGGCTGACAAGAAAATGTATATTCTATATCTTTGGGACAGTGTTTCTGTATATCTCTATTAAGTCCATTTGTTTTGGGGGTCACATTTAAGTCCTTTGTATCTTTGTTTAGTTTAAGGATCTGTCAGAGGAGTGTTAAAGTCCCTAGACATTATAGTGTCGTGGGCTATCATGTTACTCAGACTAGTCAAAGTCTGTTTCATAAATCTGAGAGCATTTAATTTGCATACATAAAAATGTAGAATTGAAATGTTGTACTCTTGTTGTACTGCTCCCTTGACCAGTATGAAGTGACCAAGTGACCATCTTTGTCTTTCTTAACTTTAGTAGCTTTAAATACACTTGTATCTTAAAATTAGATTGCATCACTTTATTAGGTTTTCCATTTGCCTGAAATACTGTTTTCCATCCCTTAACCCTGAGTCTTGATTTGTCCTTCAAAGTTAGGTGCATTTCCTGGAGACAGTATGTGGATAGCTTGTGCTTTTTTATCCAATCAGCCAGCCTGATTTGTGGGGAAATGCATTTTAGTAAAGCCATTAACACTTATGGAGACAATTGAATTGAATTTCCCATCCTCTTTAGTGGGAATTCAAGCCATTAACACTTATTGAGAGAATTGATAAGTGTGGTGAAGTTCTGTTCATCTTATTTTGTAAAAGTCTGTTGCATAGTTTTATCCAGTGGTTCTCAACCTTCCTAATGCTGCAGTCCTTTAATACTGTTCTTGTGGTTCACAACCCACAGGGTGAGAACTGCTGGTTTTAGCTTTTGCACCACTGTGGAAGCTCAGTTTTGACCTTTAGTTTCTGGGTGTTTATTTTGATGATGGTGTATGTGATGCTCAATGTGAAGAATAGGTCTAAGTATTTCCTATAGAGCTGGTCTTATTGTGGTGAATTTCCTCAATGCTTGCATATCCATAAACTATTTGATTTCTCTGTCAATTTTGAAGCTTAGTTTAGCAGGACACAGAATTCTGAGCTGAAAATTGTTTTGTTTAAGAAGGTTAAAAGTAGATGGACATTCTCTTCTGGGTTGGAAAGTTTCAACTGAAAAGTCTGCTGTCACCCTAATGGATCTACCCCTGTATGTCAATTGGCAAGTACTCCTAGCTGCTTGGAGAATTTTCTCTTTGTCTTGACTTTGGAAAGTTTCATTACAATGTGTCTTGGAGAAGCTCTATTTAAGTTGAGATGACCCAGGGTTCAACATCTCTCTGAAAGGAGTTGTCAGAATCTTTAGTAAAACTTGCGAAGTTTTCACTTATGATATCCTCTAGTAGGGATTCCATTCCTTTGGGACAATCTTCTTCTCCTTCAGGTATCTCTACAATTCATATGTTTGAACACTTTGTGAAGTCCCATAATTCCCTGAGCGATTATTCTGCATTCTCTCTATCCTTTTCTGTCTCTTTACTACGTGGGTTAGCTCTTGAACTTTATCATATAGCTCTGAGATTCTTTCTTCTCCCTGGTCTAATCAGTTTTTGATATTTTCTCCTGCATTTTTAAATTCCCTGATTGATTCCTTCATTTTCTTAAGCACTGACATAGCTTTTCTATATTCTTCATGCTTTTTATCCATTTTTTGGTTCTGTTTTCCACTTTCTTATAAATTTCCTTTACCACCATTATCATCCATATTTTAAATTCCCTTTCTATAAATTCCATTAATTTTTTTATAGGTTTAGTCTCTGCAGCAGCTTCTTCATGGTTCCTTGGGGGAGTTGTTCTGTTTGGTTTTTCATGTTGCCAAAATTTTTCTGTTGGTTTCTCCTCATCTGCATTTTCTACTTATTCACCTCTTTGCTCTACTTTTTCCTTTTTACTGCTTCCTTTGCTTTAAATAACCTTATCTCAGACCTTAGGTCTTGCGTTTGGCTCTTGGTATAATGCCAAAAGGAATAAAAGTGTAAAGAGTGAGGAAGGAGAATGAAGAGGAAAAGAAACAAAGGAGAAAAGAGAAGGAAAAAAGAAATGGGGGGAAGGAAAAGAATTGAAGAACAAGAGAGAAAATGGACAGAAAGAGAGAATGATCATAACAGAAGAAATGTTACTGTTCAGCACAGTGCTACAGCCATACCTGGCACACAAGGATTTTGGAAGTCTAAGCTGGGTGGGTCCCTCAAAATCCAAAGCTCCTTACCAGCCTGAGCAAAGCAAGACTTCACCTTTGCCAACTGTAGGAAGAGAAAGAAAAGAGACAAAAAAAAAAGGGAAAAAAGAAAAATTCAGTAGTGGACTTACCAATACTGTCTTCCCAAAGCCTTTCTAGACTGTGATCTCTTGATCTATTTGAGCCAGACCAATGCTGTGACACCCCAGCAGTAAGAGAAAACAGAAAAAAAATAAGAATAGATAATGAAAATTAAAAATACAGTTGTATCAGATAAAGGAGAAAGAAGGAGGCAGAAAAAGGAAAGAAAAAGGGAGGGATATCTTAGCTGTTGTATGAAGAATTCCTATGGGTAAGTTGAGAAAAGTAGAAAAGTCTCTACTGAAAGAGAGAAAGAAAGAGAAGTAAAATAGAGAAAGAGAGAATAAATTAGGCTGAAATACTATAACAAAAATGCAGGAGCCCTTACTCTTGAAGAAAGTAAAAATGGAAATTAAGAATAGAACCAACCATACCAATTAGCAAAAACAAACAAACAAACAAAAAAACTTCAAATAGCCAAAAACAACAACACCTCAGCAACAAAGAAGAGAAAAGAAAAGAAAAAAATACTTTAAAAAAATTATATATACACACACACACACACACACACACACACACACACACATATATATATATATATATATATCGGAAAAGAGGAACTATAATATGGATATACATATCTACACACATGCAAATAATATAGTCCTATTGCAATGTATTTCCAGTACACCAGATGGTGCTGTGGTTTTAGGAGACAGAGAACACATGCCAGAAACCACTCTCTAGTTTCTGAGAACAGGTCCTGTCATCCTGATTTAGTTGCCCTCAGTGAGCACCTAATTGTTTCCTCAGCATTTATTCCCCACCAGTTTGGGGTCTTAAAGCTCTCCAGAATCCTTAGGAGGCAAGTCTCTCAATCGTTGCTGACAACTGTTCCCAGGGGTGCAAGAGCCACTCAGTTTGCCCCAAGAGTTGAAGCCCAGTCTCTCAGCAGGCACATCAGAGCCAGCCATGTTCTAGGCCCCTGCAGACAGATCTATCCACAGACATTCCCACAATGGCAGCCCAGCCAGCAGACAAGCCAATGGTAAATCTACTTCACCTGATATTCAATCCTAATTACTGTACACTCTTCAAGTTCATCTCTCTTCCAAGTTTCCACTCAATGTGCGGCTTCCTTCCAAGTCCAAAAACTGCAGAATGGCTTCCTCTCCTCCCAAGACCTCTGTGGGAGGAGGGCTGATCCCCACAGACTCCCAGGCACTCCCCTACTTAATCTGTCCTACAAAGCTCCAGATCTCCTGCTGCTCCTGAAGTCCACCACAGCCGTATTGTGTCCATGGAGTGACCTGTACTATAGACATTTTAAAAATTATTCTGAGTTGGAGTTCACAGGTTTTACTGTCAAAAAGTATTAATGGCACAAAAAAGGTTAAGAACTCCTAAGTCTTATATCTACCATTCCAGGAGCTTCTCTAAGAGAGTTATATAATATTAGTTTTGATTAACAGTTTCCCTTTTGGAAAAGAATTGTGCTATTAACAGATAATGTCAAATTCTTACCTTACAATAGATTCCATGGACTGAAGAAGACCTGATGAATGATACCACTGTATTTGTGGACTTCCTGGATATATACAAGCCTCACAGGAAAAAGATCTATCAGAATACCAGTGACTATAATAAACTTGCTGGTGTACTTAAGGAATGCCAAATGAAGTTGAGTTCAACATCTTTGGAGGTAAAGTCATATACTGTGTACAAATCTGAGAAGTACTATATGTGTATATATTTATTTATTTTTATATATATGTGTGTCAAATAAAATATTTTTAAGATGTGTGTGAAGGAGAGAAAGAAAGAGGAAAGAGATTAGGGAGAAAAATGTGCCTTCATATTCCAAAGCTGACCACTAGAAGTACAGTTTTATATAGTTTCCTCTTATTTTATAATTCTTTTTTTATTTGTGTATTTTTTCACATATACATGTGTTTATTAGGTTTCCACTTTTTGCCTTCACAGAATTAAAAAGGCTTAAATTTTAATAGCAATAACAATGTTTAAGATAAGGACTAGAAAAAAACACTTGTAAAGAATGAATGAAAATAAGCACATTCAGAAAAGAAATCAGATGATTGCCTCATTGAAATACTAAGCAATAATAATAATAATAATGAGGAGAAAATAACATTCACATTGTCAGAAAAGAGTATGTCTATTATAGAATGTTTTGACTCTGAGGTTCAGTATGGAGTCATCAGTTAACTTCTTTTTTTTTCCGAAGATTTGTAATTCTTAATTACATCCAGTCAGTAGGATGTAATTTTAAAGACAAGATGTATAACTGAGGATATAAGGAGTTGAATAAAGACAGCTAATGAAGTTTAAAAAATACAAAAGAGAGTGTGGCAACCAGATGTAAAGTAACAACAGGGGACAGAAAAATGGTTGTAGCTTTTTACATCGTTCACATTTTGTTGTAAGCAGAGATGTGTTTGAACAAAGGTACCAAAAAAATCACAGATGCCAGAATACAATTTTCTAAGTCTCTTCCTCTCACCATTTGTCCTACCTGCCAAGACAGAACAAATGAAAAGCAGCCTAGATACTGCTTGTTCTCCTCTTCACTCTCTTCTCAACCCTACTGCCACCTCCATAATATTGCTCACAAGAATATCAGCAAAACCATAATCCTTATTGTGCAAATTTACTTTCCCTAAACATTAATGCAAACCAGCTTAATAGAGCTATACCATTGGGTAATAAAATAGTCATTTTCATTTCTATAAGTAAATTGTATGTAAAACCACAATCCACATTTGATTTTTTCATACCTGTAATCAGTTTGTTATATTTTCTCTACTAGATTTCTAGTTCTCTGGTGTTCTTCAAGGAAGCCATAGACCACATCATAAGAGCCACAAGGATCCTTCGACTGCCAGACAGTCACATGTTACTGGTAGGAATTTAAATTTTTCAAATGCATTTTAAGTTTACAAAATGAAAATTAAGAAACTTCCATAACATCTACTTTTCTTACAGAAGTTTTATTTATACATATTATGAAAATTACAATAATTGAGTCACAAGACACAACCCTTTTCCTTTCTACAGTGTGAACAAGAAATGTATGAACACATAAAAATGTTATTTGCTTTTGTAAGGCATTTGATGTGAATTAAGTTGGTGAATAGTCATCATCCAACACATTTAGCCAGTTACATAAGTATATTATTTATGACCTTTTAAGTTATCATTTATGCCTGCTATTTAGTTATTTATGTTATACTTTATTTTAACTATTTAATTATTTAATTTATGGCTTTTATTCCAAAAAGGACTTTTTTTCTGGCATTCAGAAAATCTAGAACTTTATTTAAACACTTCTTTATTTAAATAGATATGTGCAAAAGGATTGATTAAAGGGAATTAAGAGAAGAGGCATAGGTGGGACATTTTGTAAACTGACAGAGGACAGCTACAACAAAACCACAGCCAATGTCATCTTGAATTGAGTAAAACTGAAACCATTCGCACTTAGACCTAGAACCAGACAAATATGTCAACCATCACCACTGCTGTTCAACATTGTGCTGGAAGTACTAGCCCATACACCCAGGGAAGTTAAGGTTATCAAGGGTATTCAAATGGGGACAGAGGAGGTCAAACTCTTGCTCTTTGCAGATGATATGATATTATATTGATAAAGCACAGGATATCAACCACAAGCCTTTTGGAAGTGATCAAGGAATACAAAATCAATGTCCACAAATCAGTAGCCTTCATGTATGTCAATAACAGTCAGGCTACGAATCAAATCAAAACCACAATACCCTTCATAGTAGCTTCAAAGAAAATTAAATACCTGGAAATATATCTAACAAACAATGTGAAGGATCTCTATAAAGAGAACTAGGAAACCCCGAGAAAAGAAATACCAGAAGACATTAACAAATGGAAGAACTTACCATGCTTGTGGCTGGGAAGAATCAACATTGTTAAAATGTTCATACTACCCAAAGCTATCTACAGATTTAATGCAATCCCCATAAAGTCACCATCATCATACTTTGAAGAACTTGAAAAAATAGTACTTGATTTTATATGGAACACACAAAAAACCAAATAGCCAATGCAATTTTAAAAATTAAAAACAAATCTGGAGGCACCATGTCACCAGACTTCAGTTAATACTTCAAGGCTACAGTGATCAAAACAGCACAGTACTGGCACACAAAAAAAGAGGTATAGATCTATGGAATAGGATAGAAAACTTAGAGATGAACCCAGCCATGTATCACCATCTGATCTTTGACAAACCAAACACAAGCATGCATTAAGACACAAGATGATGAAAATCCTAGAGGAAAGCATGGGAAAAACTCTAGATGATATTAGCTAGGGGAAAGATTACAATGGAAATAGCAATGGCAGCACAATTAAATAAATAAATGAGACTTAATTAAGCCAAAAAGCTTCTGCATAGCTGAGGACACCACAATCAAAGCAAACAGACATTCTTCAGAATGGGAACAAAAATTTGCATGTTACAAATTGGACAAAGGATCAATAACTACAATCTAGAGATAACTCAAATTAATCAACAAAAAAAAGACAAACAATCCCATCTATCACTGGTCAAGAGACATGAATAAAACCTTCTCTGAAGAAGACAAGTGCTTCTTCAAACACATAAACAAACACCAGTACTTCAAACAAACACATTTTTAAAAAAGTGCTCATCATTCCTAATCATCAGAGAAATGCAAATCAAAACCACTAGGAGATATCGCCTAACCCAGTGAGAACAGCCACCATAACAAAATCCCAAAGTTGCTGGCATGGATATGGAGAAAAGGGAATACTTTTACATTACAGGTGGGATTGTAAACTAATACAGCCTCCATGGAAAGAAGTATGGAGAATGCTCAAAGAGCTAAAAATAGACTTCCATTTGATACTACAATCATATTACTAGGTATCTATCCAGAAGAAGAGAATCATTTTGTCACAGGACATTTGCACTAGAAAGTTTATTGGAGCTCAAGTCACAATTGCCAAGATATAGAAACAACTCAAGTGCCCATCAACCCACGAATGTATTAATAAGCTGTGGTATATGTACACCATGGAATACTATTCAGACATAAAAAAAAGATGAAGACTTTACATCTTTTTTAGTTACTTGGATGAAGTTGAAAAACATTCTTCTTAGTAAAGTATCCCAAGAATGGAAAAGCAAATATCCAATGTACTCAATACTAATATGAAACCAACATAAAACAACTATATGCCCACACAAGAGAAAAACACATTCAAGTGGAGGTGTAAGAAGGGAGAGGAAAGGGAAAGGAGAGAAGGGTATTAGTAAGCTCTTACCTAATGTTTATAATGTAAGGGTATATAGTACACCCCCCCATGTGAAGGACTCAATTGCCACTTGAACTTTACCTTAGAAATACAAACAATGTAACCTAATAATTTATACCCTCATATTAATCTGAAATTGAAAAAAAGTCTCTCTACTACCTGAATGACCAGAAGGAAGAACTTAACTCCCTTTAGGCACAGAGTATGAAACATTACCTATGTATGGAAAAACTAAAGAAAAGTGTTAAAGATAACTTTTCCACTAAATGCCTTTGGGTAAATAAATTGAATCTAATTTCAACTTAAATCTATGCATTAAATCATTATTTTTGAATTTTTTTCCCCTCCCCAGGAGATATATGACAAAATCTGGAGACATATTTAGTTGTCACTAGTTTGGGAGAGAGTGGGTACTGGCATCTAGTAAGAAGAGGCTATGTATGCTTCAAATATCCTACAGCACACAGGATATCCCTCCCACAACAAAATGTATTCAATTAAAAATGTCAGCAGTGCCTAGTTTCAGATACCCTGCATTAAATAATCATAAATCATTTTGATGTAAAGTATATTTTCTAAGAAGAAATCCAGTATATTTTGAACAGTAAAGGGGAGATGGTAAAAGGTAATTATTCTCGGGGGCAGAGGAAAGATGGCCGACTGGAGCCAGCTTTCCACAGAGGCTCCCATCTGGAAGGAGAGTTAAAGGTCACAAGTTTAGCAAGTAAGCTGATAGTTTGGAGCTGAGCCAAGAGAGAAGGTTGAAGAACACACATCAACCCTGCTGAGGTGAGCTGCGACCCTAAGGATACAAACAATAGGTACAAAATCCATTGCCAAGTGGACGGGAGTCCCCTCCCCCACGAAAATGGCTCACAGTATACTTTTTACAAACAAGCAAGCAGGGTTCAAACATCCTCCCATTTTATCCCACAGGAGAGATGCTCTAAAAACCAGACCTCCTACCCCTACTAGGATGCCATGGCACTCTCTTGCCAGACATAAAACTGTGTAAAACTATATATATTCTCTACTTGCAATTCTGAACTCCCAGCACTTGCCTCCACTCTCACCCCAGGGTTTGGAAGCCTGTCCCCCATGGAGTCCAGATTCTTCAGCATTTTCTTGAGAAGTGGATAGGGCATGGGCTGTTGCAGATCTGTGCTGATTCTGCAGCACAGGGGTATGGAGGAGATAGTAGACTGAAGGAACCATACAGAAGAGAGAGAGGCGGTGCCCTCCATGCCACAAAGCAGCAGTGGCAGCAGTGAGAACAATAGGGCTCACACCCTGGGGGATATTTTGGAGAGACACTCCCTGTCTCTCTGGGCAACCAGAAAAAGCCAGGCATCTTCTCTGCTGGCAGCCACTGGCGGAACAGATCTGGGATGGTAACACAGGTCCCATGAGAAAAGGGTATGCCTGAGGCAATAACTGCCTGGGCTGGGCGTAGTGGGGATGGAGAATAGAAGATGCATGTGCAGAGATGGCATGCTCCCAGGGAAGGGATGAGCCCAGAGGACTGCTTTAGTGAGCATAAGAAGCACCCGGCCCTCAGATCATAGCTGAGACAAAGGCAGGTGAGCAGAGCCTAGAATTCAGAGCCAAGTGTGAGCACTAACTGCCCCTGACCCAATCCAGACTGCAGCAAAGATAGACATACCAGCTCTGGGCAGAGGCACAGACTGGTGCTGAGTCACAATTTCTGTGAAACTGAAACTGTCAAACAGCACCAGGTCTGCAGGGGAATATAGCCAGGACAGAATCACAAATTCCGCAAATATATAACTTTCAGCAACATCAATCGGGGTGGGGCTGGAACTGAGTGAACTGCCCCAGTTTCCATTAACCACCCGTGGTTGTCAGGCCTCAGCTCCCCCTGCTGGATGGTGGCAGAGTGTGGAGGTATGGCTTAGGAGACATAGCTCTCCCTGTGACTCAGGCAAGTGCAAACCCCTAGAGGTACATCTGCTCACTGAAGGGAACTGGGTCACAGCCGTGCGGGATTACCAGTGACTGGATGTGACAGAGGTGCAAAGTGGGAAAGGAAGTATCAACCTTCCCAGACTAATTCATTAGTTGGGGAGTCCTTCTGACTCCACAGGGCACTGGAGCGAGTCATACTCAAGCTGCCAGCAGACCCCTGCTATCTAGTTGCCAGAGACCTTTTGAATTCTCTCACTTGAGACCGGGTGCTGACTGCACCAATTGCTGTGGATCTCTCGGACTGGTCCAATCAGCCGAGGACTATCTAAAGTGGTACCCTGGGTGTGTGGTTGTGGGAAGATTTGATTTTCCTTTTCCAGTTGTTGCCCATGGGGGAATGGGGTGGCTAAATTGCTGGTATTTCTCCACAACTGAGACTTCAACCCAGACTAATTGATTCACTAGGGTATGAAAGAGACCAGCTGAAAACAAGACAGAGCCACTTAACGCCACCACACCAAGTGAGTCCCTAGTGTCTAGAGAGTAGCACTGGACTGGTCCTTTGCAAAGCTTTAGGAGAAAAGGTAAAGACACCAGTAACAGTTCTTGGGCAAAGAGCTAGTTAATCACTACTCCAGGAGACCCCCAACCCAACTTTACCTTATCTGCTCATCTAGCCAAATGGTGTAAAATAATCATGGGGTGGAATCAGTGGAAAAACTCCAGTAACATGAATAACCAGAATAGATCAACTCCCCAAACGAACAATATAGTAGACACAACTGAAGATCCCATTCATAAACAAATGGCTGAGATGTCAGAAATTGAATTCAGAATTTGGATCACAAATAAGATTAATAGAATGGAGGTAAAGTAGAAATTCAAGGAGCATTTCAAAAGTTGTCTCAAGAAGTCAATGAATTCAAAGACAGAAAATCATTAAAGATTTTGACACATTGAGGCAAGAATTTGCAGCCCTCAAAGATCTGAGAAATACTGTAGAATCCCTCAGTAACAGAATGGAGCAAGCAGAAGAAAGGGTTTCTGGTACTAAAGACAAAGCTTTTGAATGCTCCCAAATA
>CAUYRH010002385.1:0-26547 GCA_963574655.1 Perodicticus potto
ACAAATGTCATTCACTAGATTATAAGGAGGAGACACTTCAAAAAATAGAAAATGAACAAGGGATTTATAGTTAGGTGGAAATTATCATCATTAAGAAACCTTTTATTCCAGAAAAATTATAACACTTTGATCTATTTGAATAGTTATCTTCCTAGTTAAATATATTTAGTTTTATTAAAATCAGCTGCATTTGACTCAACAACAACAAAAAAACCAAAATAATCTCATTGAAAATTGGGCAAAGGACATGAATAGAAGTCTTCTTCATTTCAAAAGAAGACTTACAAATGGCCAACAGGCATATGAAAAATATCATCACTAATCACTCAACATTATTAACCATCAGAGAAATTCTATTTAAAATTACAATGAGATATAATCTTACTCCAGTTAGAATGGCTATTATGAAAAAGAAAAAAAAAATAACAGATGTTGGCAGGGATGTGGAAAAAGAGAACTTTATACACTGTTGGTGTGAATATAAATTAGTACAACTTTATGGGAAACAGTGTGGAAATTTTTTCAAGAACTGAAAATGAAACTACTATTTCATCCAGCAATCCCATAACTTGGTATTTATGCAAAAGGAAAGAAATCATTACATCAAAAAGATACTTGCACCTATGTGTTTATTGCGGGACTATTCACAGTAGCAAAGATGTGGAATCAAACTAAATGTCTATCATTGGATGATTGGGTGAAGAAAAGGTAACATATATACTCAACGGAATCCTATCCAGCCACAAAAAGAACGGAACATGCAGCCATATGGATGGAACTGGAGGTCTTTATCTCAAAGGCAACAACTCAGACACAGAAAGACAAATATTTCGTGTTCTCACTTATAAGCAGGAGCTAAATAAAGTGGACACATGAATGTAGAGTATTAACATCGGAGACTTGGAAGGGAGAGAGGGTGGGAGGGAGGTGGATGACGACAAATTATTTAATGAGTACAATGTCTGTTATTCAGGTAATAGGTACATGAAGCCAAAAGCCCTGATTTCACCACTCTGCAATCTATTCATGTAACAAAATTATACTTGGTCCCCATAAACGTATGCAAGAAAAGAAAAAAAAACTGTATTTGGATATTAACAGAAACATTTCAGAAAAAGGATTATTTTATTTACTTTCTCCTATCATGAATATGTGAACTGTATATGCATATATTCTGCTTAATTTAAAACATAATTTAAGTATATTCTATGTTTAATTAATATATACTTATACACATATATCCCCTCATGCCATAAAATACACTGTTTTTCAGAATTGAGAACTATAGGGTACCAAAATTGACTGTGTATATATGTGTTCATGTGTATGCACAAAAGTGCGTATGCACAATATGTATTAAAAGTGTATGTTCACATATCTTATGTCATTAGGAAAGTGCACATTAAAACAACAATAAGATTATCATTCCACAACTATTAGAGTGGTGAAAATCCAAGGCACTGACACTACCAAAAGCAGGTGAGGATGTGGCAGGTTCATTACTGGTGAGAATGAAAAATAGTACTGTGACTTTGGAAGACAATTTGGCAGTTTCTTAAAAACTAAACATCCTCTTACCATATGATTCAGCACTGTCTTTGGTATTTACCCAAACGACATGAAAAATTAATACCCACACAAAATTTGCGTGTGTATATTTATAACAGTGTTACTCATAGCAATTAAGATATCCTTCAGCAAGAATGGCTAAATAAACTGGTACTTCAATACAAGAAAATCCTATTCAGTGCTAAAGAGAAATGAGCTATTGTTATGGAAAGACATGCAGGATCTTTAAATGCATATTACTAGATGAAAGAAAGCACCTGTGAGGGTTACAGACTCTGTGATTCCAACTATTACATAACATTCTGGAAAAAGTAAAGCTGAGCGAGTGAATACGTAAGTGGTTACCAAAGTCCTGGGAGGAAGAAAGAGGAATATAAGTGGAGCACAGAGGTTCTGAGGGCAGTAAACCTATCTGTATGGTATGAAAATGTGGGTATATGTCATTATACATTTGTCAAAACCCATAGACTGTACCACACCATGAGTGGACCTACTGTAAACTATGGTCTTTGGGGATAACGATATGCCAATATATAGGTTCATTGATGTAACAAACGAACTACTCTGATGGAGGATATTGACAGTGGGGGAAGCTGTGTGTAGTTTCCATTCAATTGAACTGTGAACTTTTTAGAAGTGCTCTAAAAAATTAAAAAAATAAATAAAAATATCCATATTCAATATTGTTCCAATGAACTGTTTTTTAAGATAGTGCTACATGAGAACTTGTTGTTTTTATTGCCTAGACATCTACCTAAGCCTTTTGAATACAAGTAAGAAAGTCCCATGCTCGCTGGGCTCACTAGTCTTCATGCTGCGTCCTTTCACTGGAGTCTTAGTGCTGCAGAGCTATGGTTTTACTTATTTTTGTTGGATTCTTGTCTTCTTCCTTGTAGAAGACATTGTTTTCCTTCAGTCATCAGCTTTCTCTTTCTTCTTTAATTCCAGAAGATGACTTTGTTGCCAATTGATTTATAAAACTTGACTGTCCAATGTGACTCTCACATACATATTTTTGGTTTTTTTGTCTCAAAAAACCTTTAGTCTAACCCTCTCTGAACTGCCACAAAACACCCTAAGAATTATACTCATTATATTCTATTTTCCTTCAACCTTCATTTGGTATTATCTATGACCCTTCTAGGGTAGGGTCATATCTGTGATCCACCCTTTCTTGCTTGGAGTCTTTATGCCACTTGGGACTCCCCATCTTTTTAAACATTACCATTCTTTTGGCCTACTGCTCTTCTCTCTTCTTAGTTATTTACTACTTTCAACAACTTTCCTCTACCTCTGTCCTCATTCAATTCAATTCCATATACAGTTAAGTAGTGAATTAATAATAAATATGTAAATAAAATGATTAGTGGTACAAAGTTCCGGTGTTATCCTCTGATGAATTTACTCTCTGTAAATTTAATTGCACCCATATGCTCACTGGAGTCTCACTGTTGCAGAGCTATGTTTTTATTTATTTTTGTTGGATTCTTGTCTTCTTCCCTGTATAAAACATTGCAATTAGCTACCATTAGAATAAGCTAAGGGTTTTTATGGATGTACAGATCAAGTACAATGGGAGACTGACAGACATAATGCCCTGCTACAAAGGTTTTCTCAGAAATGTATTAATGATTAAGACTTTACCTCAAATAATCTTGAGTAGGGAATCAATTAGTTGGTAATCAAACTGGAAGGAACTACAGGAAATGAACTATAGCATCAGAAATTGTTTAGAAATTATTATGCAGGAAAAGTAGAAAACAAGGTGAGTGTGGTAGATTGTAGCAAATAAAAGACCTGGAACAGGAGAGAGAGGTTTACCTAATTGTGAAGTCTATGAATGGCCATTGAAGTTTTAATATGAGGCTGATATAATTGGACTTTGATATCACAGGAGTTTTGGGATAGCAATGTTTAGGATGAATTATTACCTTGAGAGTGACTCTGATTTGTTGGGTAGAATTCAGGAAGAAGTCTATTTAAATTGTAACAGATACCCCCAGGTACATCAGTGTATGTGTAAGACTATGGGCTCCAGAGCTGTGCTCTTTCTGGTAAATACTTGGAGGTTTAGAAAACGATGACTTCCATTTTACCTTCCAGTCATTTTTGTTATGAATAAGTCACAGAAGGCCTTCAGAACATTGTAAGCACAGAATAAGCACTTGCCAAACAGTCACAGCTATTGTCATTATCAATAATATTAACTAAAAATGGTTGTATTAGTGAAAATGTAAAGCAGAATATGAGTGTAAAAGGTAATAGAGGATTTTGGAACTTATCAGGTAGAGGTGGGAAGGAGTAAAAGATGTCTCAGAAGTTTAATGTTGGATGAGTCAGAGATGGCAAGTGCCATTAATCAAGAAATGCAAGTCAACAGGAGTTGCCGATTTTGGAGCCAAAGTAATAAATTTGAGTTTGCTCAAGGTACATGAAGGTCATCCAGGTAGAGTTGTCATTATGTAATTTAAAATGTATTTTAAAAATTGGGGATAGAACTATAAATCCTCAAATTGTATGAACAGCTTGAACAGCTGGAGTGGGAATAAAACTTCTAAGAAAATAAATGATAGTTCCAGGAATGAAGGAATCCCTACCCTTCAACTGCTTCTAAGTCTTCCTTCTGAACAATGCTTCTTACGTTGGTTTCGTAGGTGAATCTTCTTGGTTTTCCAGTAGTGGTGGTACTATTTTCTGCCACATTTACTTTAATTTATTCACTCATAACTCATTTTTCTCTTAATACCAAAAACCAGCCACCTGTCTCTGTGTGACTGTTTGCACAAAGCAATTGAAGAAACTGTGACATCATTGTCTTTCATACCCAATGGTGCTGTGTCAATGAAACAGCTCTTTAAGGGTTTTCTTACCCTCATCGTGACTTTCAGACCAAATCCAGATGGGTGAGACAGAAAAGTAATTCATAAAGAAAAGTCGCTATGCTATACTCACATGTCTTTTGTTTAAAGGTATGTTTTCTCAGAGGATTCTTTACTCCATATTCTAATTCTCAATTCAAAAAGCACTTTGGGACCTATAGAATTTTTTCAGTATTTCTGTTTCCCGTTGTTTCTAGGAATGAGATCCTAGATTACTTTCACACTCACTGATAAAAAGATGTGTATCTACATTTCAGTTGCTCAAGTATAAATTTGGCCTTTAAGATGTATCCTCAGGACTTCAAGCTGTTTGGCACTGCTTATGGTTCCCTCTCACTACTCAAGAAGTGATCAGTGGAACAAATGTTTTTTTCTTCAATCTGATGTTAAAGAAAATTGTTCTATGAGCTCTACTTGGGACAGTTTGTAATTGAGAAAACAGCAACATGAAGACCCACTGGGGAACTATCTTAGTGAATTGGGTGAGAGGGAAAATCATCAATTTAAGGCTTAACCCTCCCCTGCCCCCAAAAGAAGGAAACCATAGGAATTAAGAATATTTTGAGATCTTGTCTTTCAAAGAGATTTACTTAGGTGTTTTAAATCAAATTTACCAAAAACCTAGAAACTATACAAGTCTTATTGGTATATGGTTGCAATATTAAACAGTTATAGTTAAGAATTTTTCTTATATTCAACAACTGTGTTACTTTTATTCTGTACAATTATAAAGAGCTTCATGTGATATGGGGATGTTAGTATATTGACCATCATTGCTTTATTTTTCTATCTGTAAATATCAATTTATTTTCTTCCTAGTCCTAAAGTAAGAGATTTAATCAATGGGTAGCATAGGGTCAACTGTCACATTGGGCATTGTTGGTAATGCCTGCGGAAGGGGTCATGCCCAATACAAGGAAGAGTCCCCTCTGGACACCACTTCCTTGGCTTTTCAAAGGGCCTGCAGCTCCGATCGAACTTCAACCTGAAGACGGAAACTCAGGCGGGAGACATGACTCACCCATTGTCAGTATTGTGCTTAGTTCCCTTTCAAAAAGTTGGATTCTGTTCCCAAATATAAGTGTCTCCTTGTGCATTCTGTTTGCTTGTCTTGACATTTGAGGGAAAGGAAAAAAAGGAGTAAAAAGAACAAGGAAGAAGTAATTCCAAATTCTGCCTAAAGAATAAAGTGCCCCAGGAATAACTGAGTGAATCACAGAATGTGACTGCTTATAAACACAAATACAGCCCTGGAAGCTAAAAATAATTGATTTGAGTCTTTGATTTTCTAGTCAGTTCTGTGGAAAGTGGGTAAATGAAAAATAATCTATCCATATTATTTTTAGCCAAGGCCAAAACACTTGGTCAAATAAATCTCCTAAGTAATTTCATATGCTTTATTTTAACTTCATTATAAAATATGTCTTTTGCCTACAAGTGTATGATTCAATTTTTTCTTACACAGAATGATGGCTCAATAAATTCTGTACTATAGTGTTTTGACTTTGACATGTACCATCATATTAGATTATATATACTGCAAAATTATCTGTAAGTATTAATGTTTATAATTTTGACAGTTAACAAGTACTTATTAAGTACCTAATATATGTCAATATAAGACATTGTGTATACAATGATGACAAAATAAGTATCAACTTATGTCTTCATGAAACTATAATCTAATGTGCAATTCATATGTGCTTTTAGTCTATAAAATGATCTGTGGAGGAAAGTAAATATTTCTGTAGAAGTATAGCACAAAGAAGTCCAATCTGTACCAACAGATCAATCACAGTTCTGAGTAGTAAGAAACTCATTGTTCACTGGGGAAAACAATACATATCAAAAATCGAACGAAACTTCACTTTTCAATGGGATTTTACCATACATGTGTTTTTCAAGGTGATTTTAAAATTATGACTTTACAGGAAAGGAAAAGATTTTTATAGATATATAGCTGTACATTGCTACCGATAATAATTATGTATTTCCTAATATTGGGTTTTGGATTTACTTTTATCTGGAGTGCTATACTATCATGCTTAAAATCTAAAATCATACTCGGACCTCTGGAATGTGGTACTTCACAGCCTTCAATTCAATTCGCTAAACGTTTATTCAATGCTTACTAAGTGCCAGGGATTATGTTCAGTGCTTAGACTTACAAATGTCTCAAAGACAAGGATTCCACTTGTAAGGAGCTATCTATAGACATATGTACCGACCTGACTTTGTGAATGTCTCCAAGTAGTCTCGGTTTCAAAAATAAATATTTGGCCAACCTCAAAATATAATGCTGAAATATAATAAAATTTTAATCTGTAGTATCCAATGACCCAGCCTTTCACATCTTCTAAGAATAAGTAAATTCATATTCCATTTATTACAATTCAATTTGTGGGCAAGAAAAAAATGCCTGTAGAGATAAATTATGGAAATTTAATTAATTTAATATATATTTCAATAATAGATTTAAAAATTACTACAGCACCTGTGGATTATCATCAACATACTGAATAAAGCTAATTATTAATGAGGTTATAGCTGTGTCCTGAAATTTTCACGTATTTATATTTAGCTAGGAAAGAGCAATAAATGTTCAAACATACGCACACACACATACACACTCACACTTGCTTCATGTACACATACACATGCTATTAACTAATGACTTGAACACCACCTTGTGAAACTACCCTTCACTTCATTATTCCTTTGCCAGTTCCATAATCTCAGTCTCTAAGTTACAAAAAGAGTAATATCAATTTTTTATTTTGTCCTTGGGACTTTGCTTTAGTGGTCTGAAAAACGATCATATCTGTGGCTGTCAAAAATTCAACAAGGAGTAAGGGAATGCCTTGCTTTGACAAGATTCTGGGTACCTGAGGTTTGCACCACAGTGCACGTCCTTAGATTATTGCCTTAATAGAATCTTGACATGAGAAAACAGAAAATGCCAGTTACACTAAAGCTGTGTGACTCTTGCCTGTCCAGCGATGAAGACAGCACCCCCTCTTTCTGGTCTACCTGCCACTGGGTACAGCTGTGGCATGCTGAACAGAGCATTGGATATTCACTCAGTGAGTTCTTGCTTGTTTACATTGTAAACTTTGACATATAATTCATACTTATTTGCAAAAATGTTAAAATAGTATAGTTTTCATTTTGCCTAGATTACAGAGCTATTGTGAAGATTAAACGGGCTCATCTATGTAATCACTTGTGGTGACTTACCAAGCATAATACAAAGATTTATTATTATTTCTTTCCTCATGAAAACTCCAGTTTTGTAGGTAATGTTGGTTCGATATTAAATCATCTATACTCTCAGTACATGCTGAATAGAAATTAATTCAGGTCTTTTACCAAAACAATTTTATACCGCACCTATTTTCATTCCAAATATGATGTATGGCATATACTGAGAATAGGAGCCTCTCACTGCAGTGAAATCTATCAACCTACGTTCACTTAAGATGTATCCCAGAATCTTCAGAGCTGGGAGAGGGAGGTAATAAAAGTACTTTTACAAAGCCCCAGCCTCATTCTCATCTTCATGTCTCCTCGCCAAGGCTAGCTGCTGTGGAAGAAACTGAGTGATAACTTGCCTTAGATCCCTTGTATTCCCTGGGTATGACCAATTATCAGTCTGCAAATATATGGCAGAATTATTCTTGGAATTGGAAGCTGAGGAGCTAGGATTGCAAAGTAATTTTGTTTGAGTCTAGTTAGGTCATACTATTACTTAAGTTACTCACATTTCAGTTTCTCCAAACTCTTTAGGTCCCCATGAGGTTACCTTCCTCTCTCTTAACTTGGGAAAGAGAAGGGCTATAGCTCACATTCTTTTTCCTCTTGCCCACCAGGTAGTTGCTCCTCAGTCACATATTCTCCCCACCACCCCAAATTAAATCAGAACGTCAGTGATCATTACCTGGCACATTCTTCCTCTCTCTCTCTCTCTCTGTTCTCACCCTCCCCAGCCTCTCTCTCTTTGTTTCTCTCCTTTCATTCTTTAATAACCCATTCCTTTCTCTAAAGAAACAGTTGGTAGAATATCTACATATTCACACCTTTTTCCATACAAACACACACCACCAAAGGAGTCTATCAGATTTTATGTACGGAGTGAGGTTATTATGGATAATTTCATTGTAAATGGATAGGGAGATTTCAAACACTGTTCTATATATGACTTTTCAGAGCACAAAAGGAAAGCACCCCAAATTAAACTCCATCTACATATCCCCATATCCTGCTCTTGCTACCTAGTTCTCAATATGATCACCCTGAGAGGAAACTACATTATCATGGAAGTTGCCTCACTGTGAAATCCATCCTTTTTTCTTTTTAATATGCATATCCTCCAGTTCAGCCTTTCATAGCGAAATACTGCAGACTCTGTAGCTCCAGATACAATAACACTGGGGGTTAGAGCTTCAGTACATGGATTTGGGGGGAACGTAATTCAGTCTATAGCAGTATGTTACTACTTATGGGTGTTATTCAGTGGATTCCAATCTCCTAGAGGTGCCAGGAAAAGGATGGATATCTTATATCAGGGCCAATGGGCGGCTTCCCATGGGTGTCTGCTACACAGAAGGGCTGCACCCTCCGACACTACCTCCCTTTCTCTATGCCTCCCTGCATCTCTCTGTATCTCTAAGTTTGCGTATCTTTTTCATTTTCTCATTATCTAACTCTAACACATTCTCTCTCTCACTCACACACTTTCCAAGAACAAATATTAATTTTCAGACAGCACATGTTCTAATCCTGGGGCCACAAAGTGGAACGCTGCCAGGGCCAGCTCGGTAATATAAATATAGAATAAAAGAGGTAAAGCAAAATGTTAGAAAGTGGAGAACCTTCCACCTTATACTCCTTTCAGTTGTATCCCCTCTCGTCTGTGGAAAAACTAAGCGAGAATTCCTGCTTCATTGGGTTCACCCTGATACCCTCAAAGTGGAAATGGGTGCTTAAGGTAAGTGATAGAAGAACTCCTGCAAGATTCTAGATAAAAGAGAGGAGAAAATTCCTCGGGTGCCTAATAGCACATAAATGAGTACATGGATTTTGTTGACATATTCATCTATCAATCAGATATTTAAAAGGTGTATCCTGTTCTGTTATAATCTCAACCAAAGACCATTATCTACCTAGTGTCACTTTTGGATGGGGTTGGGGTGATTTTTTTATTCCTACAGGAATCCCCATCTGTTTAATGAAAATGAACCAAGGAAGTCGGTCAAAGTCTTACTGTGCTGAGAATTGTTTCAGAAGTAAAGGCTAAGATGTCACATGTAGTACCACCTTCTGGGCAGCGGCAAACACACTCTTAACTGCTCCCTGGACTCTGATCTTTGGATTTTTGTGCAAAGCTATTCTTTATTCCATTTTAGACAGGACCTTAGAAGAAGTATCCTCCACAGAGCTGAATAATATCTCCCAAACTGTCTGCCCAGTACTTGCTCCTGGAGTCTCCATGTATCATGATCTGGGATCATGGCAATTCCGTAGCTACCCACCCCCCATGCCTTCACTGCAACCCCTGCCCACTCATATTCACTTTTGCTCCTAACATTGGAGGCTTGAGACAAAAGGACAAAGGGAGGTCACATCCATGTACAAGTTTTTGTGTAAATATATGTTTTTATTTCTCTTGAATATATTCCTAGTGGTAAAATTTCTGGGTCATGTTATATCTATATGTTTGTTTTATGAACTATCCATGTATTTTCCATAGCAGCCGCAACATTTTACATCCCTACCAGCACTATACAAGTGTAATTATTGCAATCTCTCCACATATCACCAGCACTTGTTGTTATCTGACTTTTTAATGAACTGAATATTTATGCTTCCTTAAAATTCATATATTGAAATCTTACTCTCAAGTGGCAGTTTTAGGAGACAGGGTCTTTGGAATGTAATTAGTCATGAGGGCACAGCCCTTGTGAGTGGGACTAGTGCCCTTATAAAAGACCCCAGACAGCCAGCTTATCCTTTTCCACCATATTGGGACATACAGAGAGGTGCTATCTATGAGGAAGAATGGCCACACCAGATGCCACATTTTTGGTGCCTTAATCTTGTACTTTCAAGCCTCCAGAACTGAAAGAAGTAAATCTCTTTTCTTTATAAGCCACCTAGGTTAATTTTTTTTTTTGTTATAGCATCTAAAAAGGATTAAGATACCCTCCTACTGGATGTGAGGTGGTATAGGTGGTCGTGATTTGTAGTTTCTTGATTACTAAGGTGCTGCAGGGAGCAGTGGCTCACACCTATAATCCTAGCACCCTGGGACGCTGAGGCAGGTGGATTGCTTGAGCTCAGGAGTTCAATAAGACTGAACAAGAGTGAGACCCTGTCTTTAAAAACAAACAAACAAACAAACAAAAGAGATGTTGTAGCAGGTGCCTGTAGTCCTAGCTACTTCGGAGGTTGAGGCAAGAGAATCACCTGAGCCCAAGAGTTTGAGGTTGCTGGGAGCTATGATTCCATGGCACTCTACCCCAGAGTGACTGAGTGAGATTCTGTCTCAAAAAAAAAAAAAAAATTACTAATGTTTTTAAGCATCTTTTTTAATATATTGATTTACCATTTGTATATTGTCTTTGGTGAAATGCCTAATCAAATCCTTTCCTTTTTTTTTAATTGGGTTCTATATTTATTATTGAGTTTGTTATTCTTTATATATTCTAGAATATTCTAGACACAAATCCCTTGTCAGCTATATGATTTGCAAATATTTTCCCCCCATTGTGTATGTTATCTTTTGATGTTTTTGAAGGTGTCCTTTGAAGAGTCTTTATTTTGATGAGGTCCAATTTGTCTTTTCTTGGTTTTGATTGTGCTTCTGGTATTGTCTAGGAATCCCCCACCAAATCCAAGCTTATAAAGGTTATCTCTATTTTTTCTTCAAGGAGTTCATAGTCTTAGCTTTTAACTGCTATTTCCATGGCCTCGTATACTTTTCGTCTATCTCTTAGTATGGTTAGTGTTTTTATTTTTCAGGTCTTGTCTTAAGAAATGTCCTTATTGACCATTCTAGAAAATTTTGACTTTCCTCTCCTCATATTTCTCTATCATAATAACTTATTTCCTTCAAAGCAGCTTCAACAGTAAAAAAATTATGCCATTTATTTCTTACTTACTTACTGTTAGTTTTTACCACTAGAAACCAAAATTCTGGGTGACTTCTGGGGTCCTAGTAGTATTCCTTAGATGCTCAATGAACAATACACTAAAGAATGGTAAGCGATAGGAAAACTCCTGTGGGATTCTGGATAAAAGACAGGAGGAAATTCCTCATGAGCCTGATAGTGAATAGTTGTGTACATGGCTTTAGTTGATTTATTCTTCTATTAAGCAGATATTTAAAAGTTGTATTCTGTTAAGTAAAGATATTGGAGTCTGCATCAAAACAGAATTTGAGAAAAAAAACATGTAAATAGCAGCTATCAAGAAATAATAGGTCTTCATTTTCTTGGATTAATTTCTTAAACATTAAAAATATAAATGTGATTGAAAAGCTAAAAGTTGATATCCATAAAACGAGGCTGGTATTTAAATATCATCTAGAAAATATTGATCTAGTTACAAAAAGTCAGGTATTTGAATACATAAGTGATTTATGAAGTATAAATAACAACTGGAAATAATTTCCGTATTTTAATGCATATCCCCCAGACATTTAATAAAAAATCATGAAACTCTGTTCTTTGACTAACAAATCATTTTTTCCCCTGATAACTTTGGAAATAACCATAGTTTTCAACAATATGACTATTAGTTATTTTCTTTGATTTTTTTTCCTGCTAAGTTACACCACATCATTAGGACTACCAATCTTTAGGTCCATCATTCTTAATATTTTGGTATTATCTTTATTGCATTCTGCCTGTACACCTATCTACCCAGTATCAATTTAGGTAGATTGTTTCCTGCTGTTTCTGCTATAATATTTTTCATAATCATCTTTAGCTTTACTTCAATAATCATCCACCTAGGTCATGAGATAAGTTGGATTAATACATGTTTCAGCCTGTATTTCTGTCTCTAGATATCTCCATGCAGTCTCTTCTCATTCTCACCTGAAACATCCTTCCTAAGCACTGTTTCATTTCTTTACCCCTCATCGAGTGCATAGCATAGCTCTTCCAGATGTTTTAATGGAAACACCCCTACCAGGCTAGAATTTCATACTCTAGGTGAGCTAGGACAAATTTTTGTCTCTGCTAATTAGGGTTACTGAATTTACTGTGTTGAACTTCTTGGCCCATTCTGTCTCCAGAATCTAGAATATCTCTCCGTTTTCCTCTATTATCTCAATCCCACTTTGCTTTTTATGCATTTGTCAGTTCGGGCCATGTTTTCCCAACCTCAGTTCCCAGAAGCTCTGCATAGCTAGGATCATGGATATCCTAATCTGAAGTCTCAGTCTCCTTCCACCAATCCAGACTTAAAAACAATCAAAAAGTTTTAAAGGGAATATTACCAATTTCAAAATGGCATAAAAAAAGAATGGAAAGTATTTAGGCATTTTTTTTATGTGGAAGAGGAGGAATTAGAAGAAAGAGGGCAATTAAGTTTACAGGCAGGAAAGGGGAGGTCAACACAGCAGGGATAGAGGAGACAGAAGCCATGAACAAATGGTGGGAAAGTAATTAATGGTAGTGGTAGTATGTAATAGAAATATGTTTCTCCACTGTGATAAAGAGAAATAAATTTTGTGTTTAAATTAAAAGAGAAGTTGCGGCTGTGAGGAAGAAAATTGCAGAGATTCTTGTCAAAGCTGTGCCCCTTAGAAGACGTGACATGAGAACTGCACAATGGATTAAAACAAAGGTGAAGTGTATAAGGCAGAAATTCAATATAGTCAGTGTGATGCAGGCTTCGGCAAGTTTCCAAAATTAGGTTTGTCACACACTGATCACAGAGACAAGCAGACCTGTATTTTATTCTTACTATAGATTCTGAGCTCTTGGTGAGCCTGGTCCCCATACAAGCTACCGTGTCATCTATTGAGTGGGTCCTTGTGAAGAGTGAATGAAGTAATGTGTGTGGAGCACGTACTTCAATGTTTGGCACATGGTCGGTACACAGAGGATTTTACTGTTATTAATAATCAGAAAATTATCTGAAGTTCTGAAAATTTTCTGAGACATTGCATGGTTATTTTGGTGAGGCCCAGAGGATCCAGCAAACATAATTAAAGATATGTCAAGGAAAATATTTCACACTTGACAAGTGATGGACGGGTAACGAAGGCACCTGCTTCACTTTTCTAGTATAACTTTAAATTGATTCAACACTGTTTACCCTAATTATCATTAAATGATAATTATATGCAGAGGATTTTTTTTGTTTATAGTATTATTTTTCAGAGAAAATCTTTGTTGGTGAAATTCTAAATTTCTTGAATTAAAATTAAAAATACATGCAGCTGTGTTTGTCACCAATGTCTCATACACTAAGCGTCAAGAAAGGAGTTCATTTCTGAAGTAAATGGTTTTGAAATTTTATTATATTGAGGTACAGTGATTCAATAGACCATGGGAATTACCAACAAGTATGTCAGGAAAATAAAATTAATAGTTTCTATCTCAGAGAGAGGAACACTACAAGTTGATGAATAAGTTCTTGGAATTATCCAAATGCTGAAAGCAGTGTGCTACAGCTCAAAATTGTTTCTAATATTATCAAAAACACTACAGTGAGATGCATCAATTTTTTCAAGAGAAATGGAATAAAAAGATTTGTCTGACAGAAGAATTCAAGAGGCACTGGGTAGGAGAGACCCTGGAGTCAGGAGGGTCAATCAGAAAACCACGTCTCACATTGAAATAATGAATCCTCAAATGCCTAGGAGAAAATTACATAATTTTTCTAACTTTGAAGAATGCATCTCTCCAGCTATTCAGTGTCTATTCTAGCCCTATGTGTCCACCAAAGCTAGTAAAGGGAATGGATATGTTTGCTTGTGAAAATTAAGAGAATATTGTTAATGATAGAGATTTTTCTATCAACAGTGAAGAAGACAGACAGTGAGGATGTATTTATTGAACATTATTATGAAACCTAGGAGCATAACGGTGTGCCTCTGATGGACCTTTTCTCACCTTCTAACCCATCCTCGCCGCTTAATCCAGCCACCACTCCAGATATACTCCTGCAGGTTTGTCTAGTTTCCTGAAGGCACAGTCTGGTAGCACTTTTCCTGAGCCTGGGTGGGTCCTCTTACTTCCTGCCCCAGTCTTCCAGAAACCCACTTGGCACTAATGCAGAAGTGGGCAGTGTCGCCCAGGGTGGCTACCTTATGCGTGAAAGGTAGGTAGCTACCTTACAAGTGAAATCAATCCAGGAGCACATTTTATAAGATTCTTCAGAAGTAAAGTATCCATTACTAGTAGCAATGGCCAATTCCACAGACATTTTTTCCTTTGCATCCTAGAATTACATTTCTAAATAATCTACCTATAAGCCTCTGTCTTTGGATCTACTTTTGGGGAACCTACACTGAGACAGAGATGTCACTTATACCATTTGCATAATTTTTCTTTTTTATTATTGGAAAATAATCAAAGTTTTTTATCCCATGTAGTCATATATATACTTCTACATATTTTGATTGGTGTTACCTGTTTGTTTGTTTAAAAGGCAAGTGATAGGAAACAAAGTTATTTTAAGTTAATTTAAGAAAGAAAACCTCAAAAAATAGCACCAGTGTCTTCCTTTGTGTTGACACAGATCTAATGCATGACTTGGTGTGAAGGTCAGTTTTACAGGTCAATTTGGCTAGGCTATAATACCCAGCTATACAACTGAACACAAATTAAGGTGTTATTGTGAGGGCATTTTGAAAATGTAGTTAACATCCACAATCAGCTGACTTTGAGTGAAGGAGATTACCCTGGATAATATAGGTGGGCCTCATCTAATGAGTTGAAAGACTTTCTTTTTTTTTTTTTTTTTTTTTTCGGCCACCATTGTTGTTTGGCAAGCCCAGGCTGGATTCTAATGCACCACTTCAGGTGTACGTGGCTGGCGCCTTAGCCTGTTGAGCCCAGGCACCGAGCCAAGTTGAAAGACTTTCAAAGAAAAAAAGCTAAGGTTTCCCATAGTAGAAAAAATTATGCCCCAAAACTACAACATCAACTTTTCCCCATAGCTTCCAGTTTGCCGGTCTGCCCTATTTCAGATTTGCTGCCCTCACAGTCACATTGGCTAAACCTCTCTCTCTCACTCTAAATACACATACATATTTTATGTATGCATGTATATACATACACATATATTCTCACATATGTGTGGATGTATATGTACATATATGTATACCTGTACAAATTAAGTTTGCAAACTCATCCTAGAAAAAGTGCCACATACCTTATTTTTGAATATCACTGGGGTCACCTTCAAAGTATTCCCCATAGGAATTCGTTGATGCCAGTGCCTAGTCATTCAGAGCAATTTTGGAACTTTTTTTCTGGAATAGCCAGTAGAGCTGTCCTGGTAGGAGGTCTGACAATTAAGTTCATGAACTTTCTACCATGCACTTAAGTTGGCAGCACTGTACAAACAACTCGGTAAGGTTTCATAACATTGGTATATCAGTGTCTCCCTCTGTGTTTGTGCTGATTTGTGGTAGTTTCTTGCTGAGTGGTATCCCTACTGTTGTTGTGTGTTATTGCTGTACAATGACAGCTGTGATGGTCACTCTAGAAAAAAGAGTTCCAATATTGATTTGAATGTTGGACCAGGTGCTGTTGATGGTACATAGCTTCTCAAGGGGAGTACTTCAAAGGTGACTGTAATTATATTCAACAATGAGGTAAACATCTGATGAACCCAGAGTAGGGGACCTTCTATGGGTCAGTCATCCTCAAAACTGCCCAAACTATGAAAAACAAGGAAAGACTGAGAAAATGTCACAGAACAGAGGAGAAAAGGGAAACATAACAATTAAATTCAGCTTGGTACCCTGAATTGATTCATGGTGGGGAAAAAAAAGAAGAGGGGATAAATGAGAAATTTGGTGAAATTCAAATAAAGTCTGAGTTTACTTAACAGCAATGTACACTTTTCTTAATCTTAACAAATATGCTATAGTAATGTAAAGATGTTATAATGGGAGATAACGCAAGGTATGTGGAAACTATTTTTACTATCCTTGCAAGTTTTCTGTATATCTAAAATTATTCCAAAATAAGAATTTACATTAAAAATGTAAAATATTTACTTTCCTTCATTACTAAGTCATGGAAAATATTTAAGGAATTTGGGAAGAATTTCTGACATAAATGTTTGGAAACATCTCCATGGTTGAAATATTTTTATTTAATAAAAAATGCTAGCAGTAGTTTAATATTTATGCACATTACATTATGCATACAGAGAGAAAAACCTTCACATAAAAGACAAATTTGACACCAGCTCATTCAAAATTCCTTAACTTTAGGAGAAAAATTCTACAGACATTAAAATCAAGGAGAATAACAAATAATATAGATCATGACATTTTCCTTCTCATTTGGACCCAATTCAATCTGGAAAATAAGAACTAATTCCAAATCGAAATTTTATGTATGACAATGTAAATTGTGTTATATTATTCATGTTAATGCAAAAATGTTCTATAAACAGAGCTCTGATTCTTTTGAAATATTTGTGCTAAATTTTGATTACCAAATATTGGGGAAAAAAATCTTGATATCAAAGGCAGACTATTTGACACAAAGGAAAACATAAAATTTAATAAAGTGATAGCCTACATTTATATCACTGACAGCTTAACATGCTTTGGAAAAACATTATAGTTCACAGAAGAATCCAAAACATTATTGAAAGTATTTTTATATCTTTATAAGACATTTAGAAGAAAAAACAAAATTTTATTTATTAAACTCAGTTCATTTCTTATTTGACTTACATTATCACAAATGTATAGAAAAAGTATGGAAATAAATACACAAAAAAGTCATTTCTATTTGACTATCTTCCAAATTTGCTGGTAAGACAAGATTCTCCATTGACACCTTGTCTTTCCTTGTGACAGACATTACTTATCCCCTAATCAGTATCTTGTCTGAAGGTTTTGTTCAGGGCAGTGTGCCTGATGAAACTGTGTACATCTTTAGACTGCCTTGCAGTGGGTGTGAACACTTGCTACCTGCAACAAGAGGAAGCATATGTCTACTGGGACGGGACTTCTGAGGACACATAGTTTCTCTAATAAACAGAAAAGTCTTAGCTAACATATATCTTTTGCTCTTTGCCCTTTGTCCTTTTCATCCTGCCTGTCCTGAAGGTAGATCTGTCCTCTTAAAATCCCTAGGAGAAAGTGCATATATAGCAAAGCAGAACAGGAAGCTTGAATAAATTCAAATCCTTGCTTACTTAAGCAATTTCATCAGCTTTGGATAGCCTACTTGCATATTTCTTACAACTGATAAATATAGAGTGCTATTTAGTTAAAACACTATTACAGAGTCTCTGATGCCTGCAAATTCCATCATCCTATATTCTGTCCTCTGTGCCAAAAACTGGTTATAGATCAGTTTGCTCATTTTTAATTTGAATGGAAAAACCATTTGGATACTGAATCCCATGATCATTCAAAAAAGGGGAAAGTTTTGTAGCATGTTTCATTGTGGTAATTTGAGGACTATAGCAATTTTCCCCATCCACCATTTTAATGCCGTTTCTTGGTTAAAGGATGATTTCAAATCACATAAAGAAATTTTCAAAACTGCTGCCTATGCCTTAACAGTGTTAATTTATTGGTATATATGACTACAGTTTATATCTATACTCTAGAATGCTATTGCTATCCATTTTTTTAGTTTTTTCCTACATAGCATTCTTACCTGTGAATGGCTATCTTCTAATTATATAATTTCATGTGATCATATCAGCTTTCTGTCTTCTGATAAAGCATAGCTTTTTAATACTAACCATTGTTTATTTCTTAAATATTTTACATACTGTTAGGAAGAACCTATAAGTAATGTAAATATTCTATTCTCTGTGTTACTTATGGTTGTTTAGGATGGTGTTTGGTTGCATGTAGCAACAAAAACAAAATCTGCTCTTCAAAAGCGGCATAAATAAGGCTAAAATTTCTCATGTTACAAAGGCCTGTAGGTATACTATCCAAGTATGATTTTGTGGTTAACAGTGTCATCTAAGATTGTTCAGTAAATATTTCATCCTTACCTAAATAGAAATCTCTTTGTCCTTGATTCTGAGGTGGTAATCTCTAAACCCTTAGAATATCTTGACTGATAAAAATCTTTGTTTACCTAGGAGCCTGGTATGCATGACAATATGATTTAGAGCGAGAGTTTGTGCAACAGAAACAAAATGATTAGGTTGGGACCCTTGGGTCAGAGCAAATAGTAACATGATGATTTCAGGTGGGAGCTTTGGCTCACCCGACTCAGTCAAGTTTCAGAATTAAAGATGCAAGTAAGCAACATGTGTGGTCAACTAGATTCACGTAATAGACTCTGGAAACCAAGGTTCTGGAGAACGTCCCTGATTAGTCATCTCTGTGCATGTGGGGACTGTCCCACCAGCTTGGGAGTCCTAATATCCAGTTATGGGGTAGGGTGTTTGTCTTTGGGGCCCAGGCATTGTATGCGAGTCAGAGCTACTGGTTGGCCAACGTTCTCTCCCTACAGAAGACACACTGAGGCTGTTGTCCCTGGTATTTCAGAGGTGCCTGTGGCCTGTGAGACTCCTCTTTCACTTGGCTCCCACCCTAGAGAGAAGCCTTGCCCTGCCCACAGCTTTCGGGTACAACACTGGGAGGCATCTCTTCCCTGTCTGATCCAGCTGCTGTGACAAAAGGTTACTGCTGGTTGACTGGGTCCTGTGTGGGTCTTGCTTTGTGAAACTGAGCAAACAGGCTGTCATCAGTTGCAGAAGTCAGGGAATGGAAGACACCAGATTTCTGCTGCACTTGCTCTCCAGTGAAGTGTCCCTGCACAGACTCTGAGAAGTTCCATGATCAGCCCAGACTTCTATGGTGGAACCCCTCAGAGCTGGAGCTGTCCGTAACTTTTGTATGTGTCCTACAAAGAGAGTATCTCCTTGACGTGTCTCTATCCCGCGGTTTTCACCTCTTCCCAGCAGTGTGAATTCTATTGGGCCTTCCAACTTAATCTCCAAGATACTCAATGATACTTGTAAGAATCAGTCACGCCCTGTTTGACTGAGTTGGTGTACTCTGTAATTAGCTATAGAGTTATTCTCTCGGTCCTGGTTGGTGCTTGCTAGAGAGAGCCAGCTGCCCAGATATTCTTTTATGCCTGAGATAAGCGCTAATCACTCAAGTGTAAACCTCGAATGGCACAGGCTTTGGGAAGGGCCCTGTGGCTCCCAGAGGGTTGCTCGGACCCCACAACAGCAGAAGCGGGGTGAGCGAGGTTGGTAGATTGTGCAAACCTGGAAAGCTTTGCAAAGCCTTGGTGGGCTCCAATGTTTTCCTCCCCACCCAGCAGGAGGAGCTTCTGGGAGGAGAGTCAAGGCAGGTTTTCCAGACCAAGTCGTGGGAGAGGGATTGCAAATGTCCTCCAGTTGGGGCTGTTGCCAGAGCACCCAGACTGGGGGTCTTCCCAGTGGGAGGATTCGCCCTAGTTCAACAGTGCAGCTTTCCTGTGGTGGGGTCCTTTCCCAAATGGCCCGGTCTTGGACCCTCACAGTCTCCTCCCACCAGTTCTGCTCACATGGGCTCCCCGACCTCCCCAGTCCAACTCTCCATCTTGCCCACTTTGTCTGCCTGCAACTTGCTGGAGTCCTGGGGCACAGGATCTGGCCTGCAGAAATCTGACCTGCTGCTTTTTGTGTCCGTGAGACTTTGGCAGGCAGCGAGCTCCCAGATTGGGCACCCCAGAACCACCGTCGGTCCTCAAGAGGAAAGGCCTGGATCCCGCTCTCTGTGGAACCCTCAGACTGGGGTACGTGCCAGCTTCCCCCCACCCCGACTTCTAGGGCTCAGACTGCACCCTGGTTGCAGTGACTTGAAGTGGATTGGGGTTGCAGGGAATAATAACCGTCTGAATAGAAGAAAGCTGTCTCTAGGGTCACCCCGGCTGGAGGGGAACCCCACGTGGAATGTCCAAGTTCTGGCATCCCTGGAAGTTCTCCCCACAGTTCGGTGGCTGCCACCGTGCTTGGGCTTGGGAGGGTGGAAAGCCTCGTGTGAGCCTCCTGTTGTCCCCTGCTGACCCTGGGTGTGTGGAGGAGAAAGAGAGTCCCCTACCCTTGCGCTGAGCTCCAAGTCTGTCTGGGTTTGATCCTCGCTGATATTTTTAGGTATCTTTTTCCTCTATGATCTTCTTTCTCTGTTTTCATCCACGAGGTCCCTGGCTCTCCTGTCTACGGTCTACACCTGAGCTGTACCCCCTTCTCCCTGCCCTTGTTTCTGAGGTCCTTCCTCCCCTGGGAACAGTCTGAAAGCTCTGGTGGTACAACAGTGTCTTTAACGTAGCATAAGCAATGCATATAAATAAATTTATAAATAAATTCTTTGAGGAATAAAAATTATTTTTCTAATACCATTTTGATTATACAAATAAAATATTTGACAGCAGGTTGAAAAAAATCAGTTATATGAAATTGCCAGACTCCCACATAATTTTCTGTAGCATTATCCATAAATATCCCCAAACTGGAAACAGTCCAATGTCTGTCAATGGGCACACAGTTTTATAAAGCCAACAGTTGAATACTATTCATCTATGAAAAGGAATGAGGCATCATTACCCAGGATAATGTGAATGAATCAGACAGAAAAGGCACAGTGCACAATGTAGGGTGGATGGCACATGGTTTGGCCACAAGAGGGACTCTCCCTCACAAATTCAAATATTGTGACCTGGTTGTTTGTACCCTCACATTAACCTGAAATAAAATATATATAGTGTTATCATGGAGAAAAAAATAGAAAAGGCTATACTGGATTATTTAATTTATATGAAATTTTCAGGAAAGGTAGAGTTGTGGAAACAGAAAGCAAAAAGCAAATGGCAAAGGGGCACCACTAGGAAATGTTTGTCTACTAATTGGCATAGCTTACAATTGGATTGTGACAATGATTACACAATTTAATAAATTTATCAAAAATCCTTGAGCCATCCTCTTACAATGAGTGCATTTCACAACACATACATTTTGCCTAAATAAAATTATTTTACAATAAATAAATTATGTGCCAATCCAGAAAAGATGTGTCCAGGAACTGCCCTAGCAAAAGGAAAGAAAAAGTAAGCATTTGATAGCAGTTGTATGCAGTGATTCTTACGTTTGCCTGAGGCCTCCTCTAATTAGAAATATATAGTGAAGTTTTTTACAAATAAAGGTTATCGTACACCCATCTTGCAATCTTAAATTGGAGCCAGATAAATTTTATTCTAATGAGTTATTTAAGTAATTATTTTTCATGCTTACATTTGAGAACTCCCAATCAAAAGAGGTAAGTATTTTGGGTTAATGATTTGGTACATTGATGATGTGGCTTAGGGATAGATGGAAAGTTAAATATTTTTAAGCTTAACTAGGATTTGATTTTTATAGCATGCGGCCATGATTTGTGTCAACTATGTAAAGAAAATCATAAATTTGTTCATAGTAATAGAAATGAATTACTTTCAGGTTTCCAAACCTTATGAAATAATACAAACCTTGAACCTAAGGTAATGGCCAAGCACATAATAAACATTTTCATTTTAGACTCAGCAAAGGAAAGATTGAGAAAAGGAAGGGATTTGGGGTGGGACTGAATGAAATTTAGTTATAACACGTCAAATGAAAGCTGTTTAAATTGTTGACATAATTCTCCCTCTTTGTATATCAGAAGTATGTTTGAAATATTTTAAATGTAGACAAAGAAGTTAAGGATAATAAAAATGAATAATAATGTTTGTCCAGACACAAAGAAGAAATATGATCATGGATTGTTTCAAATTGGAAAATTACCTCAATCAAATTTAGAAAGTACTGATGTGGTCTTAATACTAGATGTATCATCAGCTTCAAAATGCAGAAGTTCATCCATTTTAGAGAGAAACTTGTGGTTCAAAATGGAAAAAAGAACAGATTTTAAAATATAAGTATCATCTAATCCTGAATGAGTGAATGGATAATGGTAATTTAGAAAGTGGTGGAAAAAATGAGGTAGACAGTTAAAGAGCTTTAGGGAGCAAAATAAATTATTTCTAAAAAAAAAAAAAAGCCTAGTGACAAATGGGGTTGCTATTTTTTCCTTAGAATATTTTGTATCATTCTAGAGAACCGAGAAAATGACAAGCAATTCCTTAAAACCCCAGAGTTGTCACTGAAAAAGTTCTTTGCTTGAAATAGGCAATTAGTGAGAGATTAAATATTACCTCGGAATGATACAGCGACAATTAAAGTGTTCAGAGAAGGCCTCTAAAATATTTTGGATTCTGATACTTGGTAACAATAAGAACTTGGACAAGTACATTTCTTTCTTTATTTTCTCATTTTGTAAAATAGGGCTGGTAATACTCCCTTCTTCAAGGGATTTTGTGAGTATAAAATTAGATGACAGATGCAAAGTACTTGGTGTCAATGTCTGGCATATAATCTTTCAACAAAGGTTAGTCATTATTGTTATTCTTACTATGACTGCTCTAAAAGGTCACTATTTTAAAAAGAGACATCTAACTCAAAAGAAAAAAGCTACCACATACAGCTTTATTCACCAGATTCTAAGACATTAGAAATACTGGTCATTCCTTTAATGTCTTGTTGAGTGGTTTAATCTTTCCGCAACCTTGTACTGTCTGTAGTTTCCAGCACTACTGATTCATGCTTCTGCTTTAATCACACTTTCTCCTCTGCTCCAAATTTCCATTTTTTCCTCCCTCTTCCCCCACTGCTAACTGCCTAGCTTTACCTCATGTTTTCTGACAGGCTTATAAACCTTCTCTAGCCCCACTGGCACAAGTAAAATATTTCTTCTTTAGGATTTCTGTAGTACTTTTTGTGTACTATTACCATCAGTTACCACATGCTTTTATAATAATGTTTATTTTAGCCAACTTTATTCAAAACAAAGCAGTTGTTATGTCTTATATGTCACTACTCAGAATAGAGGCTGGTTTATCATAGTCACTAAGTAAATGTTATTTGAATTTAATTAGTTAGGATCAGTATGCAGAATCTGTTAAACCAAGATACATGTTGAAATTGTTTTAGGTGCTGGGAGTATTTGAAAAATACACAGATGAAAGACTTCAAACAAGTGGATAAAGCAACATATACATATATAAAGATTATTTTCATAAACAACATTGCCTTCTAGGCAAATGTACCTGCCATCAAGTAGGTTTGGAATATTTAATTAGCTAAACTGAAAGTTTTTTCTTAAGTTCTGGAATCTGCTGTGCTCCTTTCTTTGACTTCTACTGATTTCTCATTCATTAGCCTTTACTGGGTAATACTCAAATAAAAGTACTTAGAATTAAATAAACTCTTGATTCTTTATAAAATAAATGTATGCTTTAATAATGTTTACTTGCATCAGAAATTGTTCTTGTTCTTATACCTTTTAGTCTTTCAATAATTTGAAATATAAATTATGTTCAGCCAAACATGAAACTTACAAAGTGACTTATTACTCAAAGCATTTTTATATTTAGTATGAAATTTGCCTAGCAAATCACATTTCCTTCTTTATTTATTAAAAGTTTTTCTGAAGCATTTTCATTTACTTAGTCTTGAAAATAATTCAATTAATATTGCCTGAAATCCAGTCAGTATATACTCATATTTATTGATTTAGACGAAGGCAATTATAATGTGATCTCTGCACTCTCTATTACTGAAGTCAGGCCTTTCAGTCTGCCCCTGCCAGGACAGCATTCACTGTAACCACCAAGTAGGTTTTTCTCTCTTATCCCCACCCCTCCACCCCCTTCTTAGTTCCCAATGTCCTTTACAGCCTTTTATGCCCATGAACATTTATCATTTAGCTCCCATATTTCAGTGAGAATTTGCGGTGTTTGTTTTTCCATTTCTGAGATACTTCACTTACGATAATGGTTTCCAGTTCCATCCAAGTTGCTGCAAATGACATTATTTCATTCCTTTTATGGTTGAGTAGCACTACATGGTGTGTGTGTGTGTATGTGTGTGTCACGTTTTCTTTATCCACTCAGGTATTGATGGGCATTTAGATTGATTCCATATCTTTGCAGCTGTGAATTGTGCTGCAGTAAACATTCGAAAGCAGGAAAAGAAATCATTTGGCTAAAATGACACATCAATTTTCACCCCTAAAAAGCAAATTTGAAGTAACCTTCAACGGAAGACATTTATACTGAGAAAAGAAATAATAAATACCCAATGAAGTAGATTCACAGCAAGGAGGTAGACCAGCAAGCAATTAACCAGGTTGCAAGGGAAGAATGAAAGAAAACTGTAGTATGTGAGATAGTTTTGGAGAACAGAACAGGAAATGTTTCCTACAAGGAAGAAAGAGGTTGAGCAGATCTTTGTGGATAAGGTGGCATTTGAATTTGAACTTAATGGACAAGAACACATTTATAAATGGAGAAAGTCATATCAAGTTAAGAGAATATCTCCAAAATTATAACATAATTGCATAATGATTATTTTGGTGTTATGTGTAGTATATACGGAAAGAGTGTTGGTGTATAATACATGTACATTAGAGATGTGTTTTCCAGCAGACAGAGGCCGAGAGTAGCATTATATATTGGAAAATCTTAGAAAACATGATAAGCAATTTAGGGCAAAGGGAAACCACTGGAAATTTTTGAGCAGGGTGTCCTAAGAACTCAGGCATTTACATAATTAAGGTTATAAAGTATGGAAATCAGAACTTGATGAGTAGTAACATTCTTTAAGGAGCTTCATTTTTAAGTACTTCAGAGCCTCTAACATGCCTTGCATCAAGTTAAGTGTTGAAAGATTATTTGTTTGCTGACGACTCGCAGGATACAATTTGAAGGAATTTCCTCCAGTCACTGTTCTTTATTCTGTTTTCAGAGTATGATAGGACTTACCCTGCTATGGATTGACTTTTTATCTCTCCATAATTGTTAGGAATAAGGATAGATTCCTAAAAACCAAGACTACATTAACTTGTGCACATTATTAAAAGAATGTGCATTGCCAATATAAATTTAAATACAAAGTTTAGAGGCCAAATTCAAAAAGCTTAGAGTATTATAGAGAAATAACTTCTTTCAATTGCTAGATTTTTAGAAAGCAAAACTATCCAAGAGTATAATGGCAATGATATGTAAAATATTTCAAAAAAAGAAGACTATCAGCCTCATTTTTGCTAATTATGAGAAATACAGAAATCCTGCTACTGAATAATTGATTGTAAGAATTTTGTTCTGGATATGCTGTAATAAAATATCATTTCCATCCCCATTTTTATCTTGTCTATTTTTTACTCTATTTTATCCATTTTTTAAAAATCTTCATCATATGGAAAATTACACATTTTTTTTTATTTTGAGTTCTATTTTAAAGACTAGGTTATTTTTCTGTTTTGATATTTGAATTGAACTATTATTCTCTGGAATTCTACTTGGAGCAGCTACCCAGACTGCACTCCTGGTTGGGATGATGTCCTTCGTCTGTCTCCTTATTGCCAATATCTCCTACTTGTCCATTGCAGATAAGAGTGACAGGATTTTAGTTTGGATATTGGTGAATAGGAGCTGTCAGAAAGAATTTGAACAGTTCAGCACTCCTGAAATGTAGTATCACCCCTCTTTCCAGGCCTCATTATCCTTATTCCCCACATCTAAGCATTGGCATCTGTGGCCCAATTCTGAAGTAGGCTGTTTCTGCTTCCTGTGAATTTCATAGCTACAGAAATATCATCTCCAATTCTGTTACTACTCTCAGCATAATCTCTTCAACCAAGAACTCCTGTGAGCTTATTAGTTAAGGGAAGCATATAATTCTACCTTTTACTTATTTTTGCCGTTTTCTCTTCTCTTCTAATTTTATTTTCTTCCTGATTTTTGCCAAGGTTGTGACATAAAATCATTAAGCTTCTGCTCCAAGGAGCTCTTTAAGATAA
>CAUYRH010002392.1:0-11105 GCA_963574655.1 Perodicticus potto
GGTGTGCCCTGCACCCTGACATCGTGCCTGTTAGGTGAGAGCACCCCAGTCCCCTTCCTTCTCCCCCTCTCGCTACTCTCCCCTTACCTCAACTTGAATTCAATTGAGTTCTTCTCTTGCGTGGGCAGGTATTAGTTCATCTACTGGCTTCATATTGGTATTGAACACGGTGGATATTTGCTTTTTCATTCTTATGATTCTTTACTGAGAAGAAGATCTGGCTCGGCGCCTGTGGCTCAACGGGCTAAGGCGCCAGCCACGTACACCTGAGCTGGCGGGTTCGAATCCAGCCCGGGCCCGCCAAATAACAATGATGGCTGCAACCAAGAAATGGTCGGGCGTTGTGGCGGGCGCCTGTAGTCCCAGCTACTTGGGAGGCAGAGGCAGGAGACTCGCTTGAGCCCAGGAATTGGAGGTTGCTGTGAGCTGTGATGCCACGGCCCTCTATCCAGGGTGACAGCTTGAGGCTCTGTCTCAAAAAAAGAAAAAAGAAAAGATAGGGCGCCGGCCCCATATACTGAAAGTGGCGGGTTCAAACCCGGCCTTGGCCAAACTGCGAAAACAGAAAAATAGCCAGGCGTTGTGGCAGGAACCTGTACTCCCAGCTACTTGGGAGACTGAGGCAAGAGAATCCCCCTAAGCCCAGGAGATGGAGGTTTCTGTAAGCTGTGTGACACCACGGCAAACTCTACTGAGGGCGATAAAGTAAAACTCTTGTCTCTACAAAAAAAAAAGATAAGGTGAAAAACAATTTTTTTTTTTTACTGTCAGTGAATTTCTGTGGGAGTGTTAAAACCAGTACTTAGACCCATATGAAATGAAGTAGGGGGCTGGGAACAGTGGCTCATGCCTGTAATCCCAGCACTCTGGGAGGCTAAGACAGGTGGATTGCCTGAGCTCACAGGTTTGAGACCAGCCTGAGTAAGAGCAAGACCCTGTCTCTAAAAACTAGCTGGGCAATGTGGCGGGTGCCTGTAGTCCCAGCTACTTGGGAGGCTAAGGCCAGAGAATCGCTTGAGCCCAAGAGTTGGAGGTTTCTGTGAGCTATGACCCCATAGCAGTCTACCCAGGGCAACAAAGTGAGACTGTGTCTCAAAAGAAAAAAAAAGAAAGAAAGAAACGGAGTGGACTGGCAGGGGGGGAATTGTGGAAGAGTCTGTGGTCTTTTAATTCCATCCAGCTCTTTTGTGTCATTGGCACAGGTGCATTTCTTCAACAGTTTCTTCTATGATAAACTCCGTACCAAGGGTTATGATGGGGTGAAAAGGTGGACCAAAAATGTGAGTGAGATATGAATTCACATCTACTTATGTAACACCTTGCCTGTAAAGAATTAGAGTTCTGTTTTCCATGAGCCCTTTCCCTGACCCTATTTATTCAATCCTTCAAAGATTAAATGTCTCCTATGTGTTAGGTTTTGTTCTAGCCACATAGGATATAGTATTAATAAGGAAAAATTTTTGCCTTCATGGAGTGAGAATAAACAAGTAAAATTTCAGCTAGTGGTAAGTGTTGCGAGCAGATCAAAACAGAGTAATATGATAGCATGGGAGGAGGAACTTCAGACTGGGTGGTCTGGACTGCCTATCATAGATGAGACTTGAATGAGCCATCTATAGAACTGGGGGAACAGTGTTCCGGACAAAGGAGATAGCAAGTACATAGACCCAAAGTGAAAAAGAATATGGTTGAGGAACAGAGGGTCCCCATGTCTTTGGAACATAGTGAGCAAAACGAGACTGATACAAAATGTCAAAGAGTAGATCATGTAAGGTGGGGTAGGGTGAGGAAGGTAGATTTTATTCTGTGTTTACTGAGAAGCCATTGAAGAATGTTAAGCAGGCTGAGAAGTACCTTCTGTTTTGATGATAGTTTAGAAGGGGGCAAAGAGAGGAGCACAGTAGTCCAGGTGAGAAGCTTGAGTGGCTTGCTAAAGAAAGAGAGAAGAAAATTTATGATAAATTTTACAGGTTGAACCAGTATGACTTTCTTAACAGGTTGTGTGGTTTATGAAATATACCTATATTTGGGGCTGCGCCTGTAGCTCAGTGGGTAGGGCACCGGCCCCATATACCAAGGGTGGCGGTTTCGAACCCAGCCCCAGCCAAAATGCAACAAAAAGTAGCTGGGCGTTGTGGTGGGTGCCTGTAGTCCCAGCTACTCAGGAAGCTGAGGCAAGAGAATCGCCTAAGCCCAGGAGTTGGAGGTTGCTCTGATCTGTGACGCCACGGCCCTCTACCAAGGGTGATAGAGTAAGACTCTGTCTCTTAAAAAAAAAAGAAATATACCTGTATTTGGTCTCTGTCCAGTCTTCTGGCTGGCATACAACTCCTAAATGGTTGGGATCTCTGAAGGTGTCTTTTTGTATGCTAATGATTGTTTGATGGCTAGCCTCTCTAGGTAGCTTCAGGATGGAGGATGGAAAGACCAAGCCATACATAATTAGAAGGTTGGAAAGTTCATCCTTACTGGCAACCTCTGGGGAGGGAAAAGGGGCTGAAGGTTAAACAGACTACCAGTAGTCAATGATTTGATCAGTCGTGTCCAGTACTGAAGCTTCCATAAAAACCCAAGCTGGGGTTCAGAGAGCTTCCACATAGCTGAACAAACGCATGGAGGTTCCTCTAAGGAGACTGGCTCAGAGAGGGCGTGGAAGCCCTGTACCCTTCCCACATGCTTGCCCCATGCATCTTTTATCTGTACCCTTTGTAATATCCTAAACCAATAAATGTAAGTATATGTTTCTTTGAGTTCTGAGAGCTGCTCTAGCTGCTTTCGCAAATTAATCAAACCCAGGGAGGGGGGGTTATAGGAGTTACTCTATCAAATTAATCAAACCCAGGGAGAGGGTTATAGGAAGCCTGATTACCTAGGCAGAATCACAGGTAAAACAACCTATGGCTTACAAATGGCATCAGATTGGGGGGCCAGTGTTGTGAGATTGAGTCCTCAACCTGTAGGATCTGATCCTTACCTTTAGGTAGATAGTGTCAGAATTGAAGTAGAGGACACTCAGGTGGTGTCTGCTGCAGAATTGATTAGGTATTGGTGGAGAGAAATCTCTACTCACTTCTTGGTAACCAGAGGTCACAGAAGTATTTTGTGGGCTTGCCACCCGTAGCACAGTGGTTATGGATGCCAGCCACATGCACCAAGGCTGGTGAGTTTGAACCCAGCCCAGGCCAGCTGAGCAACAATGACAACTGCAACAAAAAAATAGCTGGACATTGTGGCGGGTGCCTGTAGTCCCAGATACTTGGGAGGCTGAGGCAAGAGACTCGCTTAAGCCCAAGAGGTTGAGGTTGCTATGAGCTGTGACACCACAGCACTCTACCAAGGGCAACATAGTGAGACTCTGCCTCAAAAAAAAAAAAGTATTTTGTGTTGTAAAAATACAGTAGGAAAAAAATGGAAAAAAGAAATAAGAGTTAGGATGATGCCTATTTTTGGCCTAGGTAACTGGGCAAAAGTGGGAGAGAAAGAGGTTGGGTAGGGGGACCAAGAGTTCTTTTCTTCATTGTTTTCCCTGCCCTCCAATTCAAAAGCCAGGAAACTTTCACAATGCAGTAGGACCACTGGCTCTAGCATTCCTTAATTTCTGTCCCCAAGTTCAAGAGCTTATGTCCTCAGGGACCTGCAGGTCTACTTCTTCCAGTACAGCTAAGGGTGACATAAAGTGAAAAGGTCTTGGCCCAGGCCTGTAGTCCTACCTCTCTGGGAAGCCGAGGCAGGTGGATTGCCCTGAGCTCACAGGTTCGACACCAGCCTGAGTCAGAGTGAGGATACCCCCACCCCCAGTCTCTCAAAATAGCTGGGTGTTATGGCAGGTGCCTGTAGTCCCAGCTACTTGGGAGGCTGAGGCAAGATAATCCTTGAGCCTAAGAGTTAGAGGTTGATGTGAGCTATGATGCTACGACACTCTACCGAGGATAACAAAGTAAGACTTTGTCCCCCCCTCAAAAAAGGTCTTGACCTTCTGTATAACTGAGTTTGAATCCTACTTCTTGCTTCTGTGACCTCAAGAAGCTGCAGTTTCCTCATCCATTAGGTTGAGTGTGAGAACTTCCTGGTGTGATTTTTGTGAGCATTTACTTCATGCCATACAGTATTCTAAGTATATCATGGGTATTTACTAGTTTAAGCCTGATAACAAATGGATGAGGTAGGTACTATTACTTTTACCCTCTTACACAGATAAGGAAACTGAGGTATAAAAGGTTACTAAGTAGCTTGCCCATGGTAATAACCAGTAAATGGAGGAATAGTATTTGAAATCTGGCAGTCTGGCTCTGGAATACTGAGCCTGGGTTCTTAGCTACTAAGAATTTGTTCCGGGCGGCGCCTGTGGCTCAGTGAGTAAGGCGCCAGCCCCATATACTGAGGGTGGCAGGTTCAAACCCGGTCCTGGCCAAACTGTAACAACAACAAAAAGAACAGCCTGGCGTTGTGGTAGGCGCCTGTGGTCTCAGCTACTCGGGAGGCTGAGGCAAGAGAATCGCCTAAGCCTAGGAGTTGGAGGTTGCTGTGAGCTGTGTGATGTCACGGCATTCTACCAAGGGCGATAAAGTGAGACTCTGTCTCTACAAAAACAAAAAACAAAAAAAAGAATTTGTTCCTTTAATTTGTGTGAAGCGCCTGGCCCATCATGGGCTCTCAAGTGTTTGTTCTGACACATCTTTCGTCCACCGTAGAATCTAACCATCCAGACCCTGAGCCTCCCCTACAAACTAAGGCCTGAGTCTTGTGTTTTCCTCCTTGGCTCCCTTCACTGCTCCTCCATTCCTCCTCAGAATCCTCATGGCAACAGGCAGGACTCCTGTGTGTTGTACCTGATTTCTAGCACTGTCTCCTTAGGTGGACATCTTCAATAAGGAGCTACTGCTAATCCCTATCCACCTGGAGGTGCACTGGTCCCTTGTCTCTGTTGATGTGAGGCGACGCACCATCACCTATTTTGACTCACAGCGCACTCTAAACCGCCGATGCCCTAAGGTTTGAGAGGGTAGAGGGGAGATGGGCACAATGTATGGAAATACAATGGCAAGGCATTCCAGGAAAAAGGATGGGCTCTGACTTTTTGAGGAGCAGCCTGGGCATTGTATCTGCCACTGCCATGCCCTGGGTTCAGGTGGAAAACTTAGGGTATCACTTTTTCTTTTTCCCCACCCACATAGCATATTGCCAAGTATCTGCAGGCAGAGGCTGTGAAGAAAGACCGACTGGATTTCCACCAGGGCTGGAAAGGTTACTTCAAAATGGTGAGTGTCTAGAGGCAGGAGTGTAAACTGAAGTCGTATCCCTGGGAGTCTCCAGGTGAAGGGCCTCTGTTCTTCCTCTTTTCTAGAATGTGGCCAGACAGAATAATGACAGTGACTGTGGTGCCTTTGTGTTGCAGGTAAGCACATGACGGGGCCTCTTCCTCTTCCAGCACTGGAGTCAGCTGGGTTAAAGCAGTGGTTCTCAACCTTCCTAATGCTGCAGCACTTTAATATAGTTTTCTGTGGGTCACGATCCACAAGTTGAGAACCGCTAGGTCAAAGAGTTGGGAGGCTGTTGTGCATCCCTCACTTGACTCATAGCTAGTTGTGGAACAGGGAGTAGTTAGAACACAGAAACTCTGATTTTACTGGTTCTCTTCTGGGCTGCTTTTTTTTTTTTTTTTTTGAGACAGAGTCTCACTTGGTCACCCTTAGTATAGTGCCATGGCATCTTAGCTCATAACCACCTCAAACTCTTGGGTTCAAGTGATTCTCTTGCCTCAGACTCCCAGGTGGCTGGGACTATAGGGACCTGCCACAGCGCCTGGCTATTTTTTAGAGACAGGGTCTCGCTCTTGGTCCATTTGGTCTCGAACTCATGAACTTAGGCAATCCACTTGCCTCAACCTCTCAAGTGTTGGGATTACAGGCGTGAGCCACTGCGCCTGGCCTCTCCTGGGCTGCTTCAACTCATGTTGGGACTAGGTTTCTGATCCTTGGTCTCTTGGCACTGATATAGCTGCCTGCCAACCCCCAACTCAACATGTTTTCTCCCTTTAAAATTCTAGTTCTGGGGGTGGCGCCTGTGGCTCATCAAGTACAGCGCCGGCCCTATATACTGAAGGTGGCGGGTTCAAACCCAGCCTCGACCAAACTGCAAAACAGAAAAATAGCCAGGTGTTCTGGGCGCCTGTAGTTCCAGCTACTCAGGAGGCTGAGGCAAGAGAATCCCCTAAGCCCAGGAGTTGGAGGTTGCTGTAAGCTGTGATGCCACGGCACTCTACTGAGGGGGATGAAGTGAGACTCTGTCTCTACAAAAATTCTAGTTCTGGCTCGGCACCCGTAGCACAGTGGTTATAGTGCCGACCATGTGCATCGAGGCTAGTGGGTTCAAACCTGGCCTGGGCCAGCTAAACGACAACTGCAATAAAAAAGCCAAGCATTGTGGCGGGCACCTGTAGTCCCAGCTATTTGGGAGGCTGAGGCAAAAGAATCCACTTATGCCCAAGAGTTTGAGGTTGCTGCGAGCTGTGATACCACAGCACTCTGGCGAGGGTGACAAAGTGAGACTCTGTCTCAAAAAATAAATAAAACTCTAGGTCTCATATACTGAATCAGAATGCTAGCTTTAGAGTCAGGCTGTTTCTGAACGCCACACTAGAACCCTGGCTTCCTTTGTATGTGAAATGGGTATATTCTCTGAAAGACTGAGCTATGTGTATTTCATATGAAGTGTCCTGACCTTGGAGTGAGGGATTCCCAGTAGATGGTTCTCATGGCCTGCTTTGTTAACACCTAGTACTGCAAGCACCTGGCCCTGTCACAGCCATTCAGCTTCACCCAGCAGGACATGCCCAAACTTCGTCGGCAGATCTACAAGGAGCTGTGTCACTGCAAACTCACTGTGTGAGCCTCGTTCCCCAGACTCCAAACCCATTAAGGAGCAGGGGGATATGTGCAGCCCTTCCCAAGAAACTCCAGTTCCTTTTCTCTCATCTTTACCCACCCAATTCCCTTTGGTTTTTCATATTTAAATATTTTGATTTCTGTATTTTTTCTTTGAGAAAATACTTGTTGATTTCTGATGGGCAGGGGGTGGCTATTGTAATGCCCCTTTCTCCCTATCTTGCAGGGGAGTGTGGCCTTGTGGCCTAGATGGGGCAACCATCCCCCTTCCATTTGCAGGGGGCAGGAAATCAGTGTTGGGGGTGGTGGGCGGATAAAGGGATTACTGCCTGCCAGATCTTCAAACTTTTTTTTATATATATATATAAAAATGCCACGGTCCTGCTCTGGTCAATAAAGGATCCTTTGGAGATACATAAGTGGTGGTCTTCCTTAAGGGGCTGCAAACTAGTGGATATGCTTATCTCACTCAGGCTTTCTTCAGCAACGCTGTTAGCAAACCTGTTTTGGGTCTTGAGACTTAAGGAGCCAGCTTTCCAATACCTGGTTCAGATAATGGTAACATGATGTTTCCATCACCTGAACAAATCTCCCAGCCAGGGTAGCAGAGGGCAGGAAAGAGGGAGAGTAGGTAAGGCCCAAAATTAAGCGAGCCTGAGAGAGAAGCCAGGGGACAGGACACTGTGAAGAGACTGGGGTGAGGAACAGCTAGGATTCATGACAGCTACTCCGAATGCTCCTTAGGCCCAGAAATAGGTTTTTTCCAATTCTTCCTCCTAGCCAGAGGAATCGCCCCAGCGTTATGATATCGCCACTTGGTTCCTTCATCCCTGGTACACGTAGAACATGTCCAGGCGGTGTCCAATCCATCGCAGCTGCAGGACAGAATATTAGAGGCCAGTGGAGACCTGAAGCAAAAGTAAAGGGAAGTGGTAATCTCAGGAGCCCGGAAGTCCCTGGAGGCTCAAACCTCGCCCCCACCTTGCGTGATTGGGTCTACCAAGCCACATGACTAAGGCACTATCGCCTCCGCACGTGTAAGGGTGCAGGACCCCAAGATGGCTGCCAGACCTCGAGGCCCGACTCCTGTATGTCACTTCCGTACCGGCCAGAAAGGCGGGTCTTCTAGCCAATGAGGCTGCGGGGCGGGTCTTCACCTTGATAGGCGCTCACATTATCCAATGGTGGCCTAGTGCCTAAGAGCCTCCGAACCAACGTCACGCGGAGTTGCTGAGCGCCGGCAGGCGGGGCCGAGGCGGACAAGCCAATGCGATGGCTGGGGCGGGGTCGGGCGCTCTATAAGTTGTCGATAGGCGGGCACTCCGCCCTAGTTTCTAAGGATCATGTCTGCGAGCCAGGATTCTCGGTAAGAAAGGCACTTGCAAGAGGTCTGCCTACTTACCCTGCCGCTCCCTTCCGAGGGGAAGCTGAGAGGCCCACGACTAGGCCCACCAGGGTTGCGGGGGAAACCAAGCTGGGAGGAGTCATCCTGAGGGAGTGTGGGGGAACGTCCATGGCCCGATGGTGCTGTCAGGGCCGAGGCAGAGGGCGAGGACAGTTCGGCTGGGGTCGAGCCTGGGAGGTTCGTTACGCGGACTCGACCTGAGTTGGTGTCGTGCGCGAAGTCCCGGCGTTGAGTGGTGAGATGAGGTCGCGACTTAGCATGAGAAAGAAGGGCTGAGGCGGCCGAAACTGCGTGGCCCAGAGCCGGCAGGTCCTGTTGCCTCGCTGTGCCGGGGGGAGGGCTCGCGCGCTGGGGACTCCGGAGGATTCTGACGGTACCACTCGGGAGAGGCGGGGGTGGCTGGGTCTACAGATCCAGTCGGTTCGTCGCGGTTGAAACACGGGTCGGGGGAAAAGAAGCCGGCCGTTTAGTGTGCTGGTTTTCTTGACGGCCAGGACTGAGCCTAACCCCGAGGAGCAGCCGCGTGAGGCACCAGGAGCCCACCCGGCGCCGGGCGGGCGGGTCCATTTTGCCGCACAAGCCGGGCAATTGGCAAACTGCGGATGGGCAGGTCCACTTTGCTTCGGGGGTGAGCGGCCTGAGGTATGGGAGGGCGACGCCATTTCGCGACGGGGGCGGGCGGGATGTGGATTGTTCCATGGAGGTGGGGGGGTACGCCGCCGGGTGGTCGAGGGAGTGAGCACATGGCGGCCTGAGGTTTTCCCCTCCCCCCAGTCTGCTTAGCTTTTAAGTGTTGTGCAATGTCCCCCTTTGGTAGCTCGGCTGGGGCTCATTGTGCGCGAGGCCGCCACCGCCCGCGGCCTCCCACATCCGGGCACCGTGAAGGGGGGTAGTTCGGGTGGGGGAGGACGCGGGCGGGATGACGTGGGGGGAAGGGGATGTCCTACTCGCGATCTGGGAGGTGAAGGGCGGGACTTCCGGCGCTCCTGTGCCGCGGAGGGAGGTGCCCGCGCTCTGGCTTCGAGCACCCAGTACCTAGACACGTGGGCCCGGCTGCAAGCACCATTTCCAGGCATTCTGAGTATGGTGGCACACCTTCCATACTCTGGGTCTTCAGGGAAGGTTACCCCATCATTTCCAGAGCAGCCTGGCCTGAGTTGCTCCAGGGACGGGGCAAAGACTTGGCTCAGTTTTAAAGTAATTAGTTTGAGTGTTTTCTGAGAACTGGTGGGAGTTTGGATCTGGTAGTGTAAGTCGATGGTATCCTACATGGCCAGTTGCTGAAAGAGGTTGGCAGGATTTGTGAGTGCTTCATGCGGGCAGGAGACAAAACTCCGTGCTTTAAACCAACAGATCCAGAGACAATGGACCTGATGGGATGGAGCCCGAAGGCGTCATCGAGGTGAGACTGAACCCCTACCACCATTGCCTTTCAAATCTGACAAAGGCAGTGTCACTGTCAAGTGTCCGCAGGTTTCCAGAGGTGGTGTTCCATGATGGAAGTGTAAATTAAAGCAGAACAGAAGGTTCATCTTAAATGCATACTAACTCGAAATTAGTGAGGATCTAACACTTTTACAGTGAAAAGCAGCTATCTTATCCCCAAGAGAGGACTTTTGGGCACTGCTTTGGTATAGGCATGGATCCTGTTTGCTCTAGGCTCAAGCATTAATTTCATTGCATCCTACAGAGTAACTGGAATGAGATTGTTGACAGCTTTGATGACATGAACCTTTCGGAGTCCCTCCTCCGTGGTATCTACGCCTATGGTTTTGAGAAGCCCTCTGCCATCCAGCAGCGAGCCATTCTTCCTTGTATCAAGGGTGAGACCTTTCATCCCCAGAACAGATTCAGGACTGTCCCAGACCTGGGTGGAGTGGCATCTGATTAGTGGTGCCCATCTCATATCAGCCAGGGACAAAGAAACCCCTTGTTTACCCCAGCTTGGCTTTTGATCTGTGCTTATGCCTGGTTCATGCCTAGGGCACATGGATTTCTGCTTTTCCTTTAATGAGTAGTATTGTAGTCATCTTGTTGGTTTACTAAGTGAGTTAATAACATGTCTTTATTGCCTGATTTGTTCCCATTGTGTAACTATGGTGATTGGTGAGGTAAAGTTTCTGAAGCATGCTGGATGTGTAATGCTGGTTGCTAAGGGATGTCATTAAGCCTTGAAAGTTCCATGAGCTCAAAAGTACATAACCCTCTACCACATTTAATGCCTGCTATTTTGTTTAGGTTATGATGTGATCGCTCAAGCCCAATCTGGGACTGGAAAAACAGCCACATTTGCTATCTCAATTTTGCAGCAGATTGAATTAGATCTAAAAGCCACTCAGGCCTTGGTCTTAGCACCCACTCGAGAATTGGCTCAGCAGGTAAGAAAGGACATAGCTTCTTTTCCCTCTTGAAGGGCCAATTTAGGGATGACCACTGCAATCTAAAAGTCAGGGGAATCAACTCATGCCTTGAGGGAAGAAGAGGTGGATGCTTCGTAGTAAGAGAAACAGGTTGATGATTTCTAACTCTCAACACTTGTTGGGTTAATTACAAATTATAAGCTATTTCTTACCCAGACATAGCCACCACTTCTCCACCCATTTCCTGAGTCAAATGCAAAGACCATTGGGAGAAGTCTGGCTGGCTAGGCAAGTTTGGTTGCTGCTTTATGAACAAACCCCTGGCAATGGGCAAAGAGGCACCTCATTGATGGTGTTACTCTTATATCAGTCAGGGGCAGAGTAGACTTACAGCCCTTTGTTCATCCTAGCTTGATGCCTGGGTTGGTGGCCAGAGCTGTTTCATGCCTAGGGCAC
>CAUYRH010002394.1:0-10968 GCA_963574655.1 Perodicticus potto
GGCGCCTGTGGTTCAACAGGCTAAGGCACCAGCCACGTACACCTGAGCTGGCGGGTTCGAATCCAGCCCGGGCCCGCCAAACAACAATGGTGGCTGCAACCAAAAAATGGCCGGGCATTGTGGCGGGCGCCTGTAGTCCCAGCTACTTGGGAGGCGGAGGCAGAAGACTCGCTTGAGCCCAGGAATTGGAGGTTGCTGTGAGCCCTGATGCCATGGCACTCTATCCAGGGTGACAGCTTGAGGCTCTGTCTCAAAAAAAAAAAAAATAGTTGATTTTTATATGTTGATCTTGTATCTCTCAAACTTGCTGAAATCTCTTATAGTACTAAGATTCTTTTCTTTATAGATTCCTTGGGATTTTCTACACAGACTATTGTGCCATTTGAAAATAGGTAGTTTTATTTCTTCCTTTCTGATCTATAAATGGTTTATTTCTTTTTCTTGCCTTATTGAGAAATCTAGGCCTTCCAGTACTACATTGAATTGTTCAAAGAAAAATTAATGCCAGTTCTACACAGTCTGACTGGCCCAGAAAATAGAAGAGGAAATGCTCCTGAATTGATTTTATGAAACCAATATTACCTTAATGGCAAAATCAGAGACAATTTAAAAAATAAAATCTACTGGCTTGGCGCCTGTAACTCAAGTGGCTAAGGTGCTAGCTACATACACCAGAGCTGGCAGGTTCAAATCCAGCCTGTGCCTGCCAAACAACAACAACTACAACCAAAAAATAGCTGGGCGTTGTGACGTGCACCTGTAGTCCCAACTACTTGGGAGGCTGAGGCAAGAGAATCACTTAAGCCCAGGAATTGGAGATTGCTGTGAGCTGTGATGCCACAGCACCATCCAGGGCGACAGCTTGAGGCTCTATCTCAAAAAAATAAAATAAAATAAAATAAAATAAAATAAAATAAAATAAAATAAAATAAAATAAAATCTGCAGACTGTATCCTTTATGAATATAGATGCAAAAACTCCATAACCAAAATATTAGAAAATAGAATTGAGCAATATAGAAAAAAAATTCAGGACATTTTTACATACCAAAATAAAATGGAGTCTCTTCCAGCAAAACAGAGTTGGTTCAATATTCAAAAGTTAATAACCATATGAAATGATCCACCATCTTAATAATCCACCAAATAAATAGGCTAGGAAGAAAAATCATAATATCAACTGATGCAGAAAATGCATTTGACAAAATTCAGCACATTATCACTTCATGACAAAATCTCTCAGAACACCAGAAATAGAAAAAGCTTCCACAATTTAATAAAGAATATCTATTTTAAAAACCTACAGCTAACATACTTAAAGGTGAAAGCACAAATGCTTTCTCCGTAAGATCAAGAACAAGGTGAAAAACAAGGACTCTTGCCAGTATTATTCAAGCTACCATCTTTTTTTGAATGTTTTTTCTAATCACATAATCCCTGTGCTTGAAGGTAGAAAAAAGTCACATGGTAATTAGGAGAGTTGCAAGGGGGAGTGGGTCCCCAAGAAGGGGCCCTGTCCCACCACTCCTGCACTGAGCCCTTTGGAAAGGAAAAAGCAGAAATCCTCTCTCTGGGCGTCCTAAGGCAGAAGGGCCCTGTGCCTGGTTTCAGAAGACAGCACATCTCCCAGCTACTCTTTCCTCCAGCGTGGTGTGAGGACAGTGAGCAGAGATGACATCTCAGGGTGTCTAGGCAATGGTCCGAGGAAACTTGAGTTTTCCACTCCTCAGTAAGTGGAGAGGGGAGAGGATGAGGAAGTCAAACGTTCCTTGTCCCAAGGTGCTATTAAAGCAGCGGACAGAAAGTGGTACCTGAAAAGTTCTGCAGGTCAGGGATGGGGAGAGTGCAGCAATGACCTTGTGTAGTGGGACCACAAAAAGGACAAAGAACCTCTCAATGGATGCTCCAGTGATCAGTCTCAGTGATCACATATAAATGCCCCCCACTCTCGGGTCCAGTGATCAGCCTCAGTGATCACATATAAATGCCCCCCACTCTCGAGTCCAGTGATCAGTCTCAGTGATCACATATAAATGCCCCCCACTCTCGGGCGCTTGGTCTTCTACAACCACCATGCTGAATTTAGACACAATACTAAAGTAAGGGACGTGAAACCCTCAACAAACTGAAAATCTGAATCAGGTGGACGTCGAAGCAGGAACAAAGTAGAAGGGAAGCTCGATTATAGGAAAATGCATTGTTTGCACATTTGAGTTTATGGCCTGCGTGAGGGACGGCTGCGCTCACTGGAATGCAAGTTTGCCATTATCACTTAGCAACCTGTGGAAGAGGGCCAAGAAAGAAACCTACAGAGTTCAATTTTGAGACACTGGAATCCTCTGACTCAGTCAGGTGAACCTGGGGTGGGTGCAAGGAGGAGAGATGAGCAGACCCTCTGGCTGAAAGTTCAGGGTGCTGGGAATACCCTTATACCCCAACATAACAAGACACTTAGGAGCTGAGTCCAAGGAGCCCATAGAGCTTGGAGGAAAGTGTTTGTCCCTAAAGGGAATGTAAAGCTCCCATCTGCCTGCCCCTTCCTAACACTCACACATGCTGGGAGTCAGACCCCTGAAGGAGAAAGTCGGTGTTTTTACTTCAGAGGCCATGCCCAGAATTCTTACCAGGAAACCGCAACAGGTTGAAAGCCCTGGAAACAAACACCTTCTCCTCTCCTGCCCAGACCTGTGACTCATGAAGTGACTGATTTAAAGAGCAGGAGGTCTTCAGGCCCAGCCAAATATCAGCTCACCACCATTAATAAAAATTCCCTGGCAGATTCAAATGCCTTCCCTAACAGACAGCAGATGGCAACCAGTGACCCAGAAAAAAATACAGATGTAGCCAAAGCTCAGACTTTGTTTTGACACAGCTCTGGATTCTGAGATCAGGTTCCTCTACAGCGCGGCCCCTCACATATCTCTGTCATATCTGTCATCAAAGGGCAAGACAAAGCATCCCACTGTGAGACTCTGAAACACCCCCCAAAGGTCGAAAGCATCTTCCCACACAATACGCTGCACCCACCTGAAGTGGGGACAGGGTCCAGCAAGGCAGCCATCAGCACTGGCACCAGGGCTCTGTGGACATGACCTGCCCTGGGCTGCTCCAATGGGTCACTTATCCTTCTTGAGCCTCTATTTCCAGGTGGGGTTTGCAGGGAGTGACCCTCCAAAGGAGCCTAGAACCTCAGCACTTAGCTGCTCCAGTTTGAGCCACACAGCAAATACAGAGGGCCACACTGTTAAGTTCACGTCTCTTTCAGCTGTGCTAACCAAGGCACACTGGGATACAAGTGCTAAAGAAGCCAACTGGCTTAGGGAGAAAGGGAGAATTCACTAGCTGATTTAACTGAAAAGCGGATTTAGGCACAGCTAGATCTAAGTAGATAAACACCACCATTGTGATCCATCTCTTTCCTTTCATTCATTATCTCTGCTTTTCTCATGTTGACTTCAGTCTAATTACTACTGGCAAGACTGGCTGCCAGCAACTCTAGGCTCTCGTCGTATGGTTTCAGCATCCTTAGCAGAAAATAGAATGAGTATTTCCTGATAGCTTCAGAATGTCCCTGTGTTAAATTTCTTTGACTCTGATTGGCCTGGCTTGAGTCACATGACCATCCCTAATCCATTCACTGAAGCCAGTAGAGTGTGGTGCTCTGATTGGTCAGGCCTGGGAATATGGGTGGAGCCACTTTTTATCTGAGCCACTTGGCTGAGAAGCGGGAAAAAGAAGCCCCAGAGAAAACCAGGGTAATGTATATCATGCTGGCAGGCAAAAGAAAAAGAAAAAACATGGCCATGCCATCAGCCCATGCTCTTCCATGAGGTATAGTCCCCAATGTAGAATTCTGGCACCTTTGGTTCTTGAATCTCTCTGGGCAACACTATATTCAGCCTGCCCTGAAGGTGCCCATTCCAGGGTGTGAAAACCAAGGAAAACAGGATGGGGTGATGAGACCTTACCTGCAAAGAGGGCACAAACTTCTGGTGATTGCCTTCCCATCCACCAGCTGGCAAAAACCCAGCTGTCACCCTGCCCACCACATCAGCCCCCAAGCAAGGCCAGAAAAGGTGCTGACCCTCAGAGTGGACGCAAAGCAGCATGGCAGAGACCAGAATTCTCAAGCCCCTCTGCAAATTAGGGTGTCTATGCCTGGCAGCTTTGCCCCAATCCCTGGCACCTTCAGCTCTGGCCAAGGGACATCAATCATCAATCCTAATCCATTCTACTGTGCTATGGCTTGCCCGGGGCCCTACAACCAAACCATAGGCACCTGGTTCCCTGTGCAGTAGGGTCCTCACCAGTAGAACTTCTGTCCAGTGGGGCTAGGTAATGGGTGGTGCTGGTCTCTTCCGGATCCACTCTCCACCCTGCTCCATGTCCCAAGACGCTTATCTTCACAGACTTCATGGACAAGGTCCATGGGCCTCTTGGTTAGGCTTGTCCAGTGGGAGTCACCCACAGGAGATCCAGAGGGTAGAGGGAGTTGGGATATTGAATCCTCCAGTTTTCACCTGCCAGGTCCCCATGGGTTGTCTGTGTCTGTGTAACAAAACTCATAGGTCCTATTGGATGACCCATGTGACTCACTCTTTGGGATGAGTAACTTCCCCTTCAAGCCTTGCAGGGTGATGGGTCCCCATTGTCATTAACCCTAGGGCACTCCACCATCCTTTGCGGTTTCCCTAATTCCTGACATACCTTTTAAATGATCCTGGGATCCAATTTCCCTGTGTTACTCAAAGTGTGCCATCTGATTCCTGCCAGCACCCTAATATGTGGCCCATTCTATGTGACCCCATGGCTTTCCCAAGGCAGAACCTGGTGCTTTTACAGAACATTAGAATTGAAGGGAACCTGCTCTTGTGGCTTTAAAGCTTGATGTATCAGAGGAGCATCAAGCTTAGGTGTGAACCTTTACAGTGAGATTTTGTCACAGGAAAGTCGAGGTAGTAATTGTACAGATGAAAGTCAAGGAGAGACAAAGGGAGCTTCAGGTGGAGGCCTTTACACTGAATGTTAAGAAGGAAGGCCCAGGGAACAGCGTGTGTGAACAATGGGGGGATAAAGCAGCCCAGGAGGGACCTCACGCGACTCTGAGTGAAGACAGCAGGGTGTACAGGGCAGGAGAGGATGAGTGGCCTGCTGGTGGCTTTAAATTAAATCTAAGAGTAACTGGGAGCTATTCCAGGGCTATGACCAGGGGCCTTATGGTCCTCAGGTGGCTATGGAGCGAAGCCAGACTGTAGAGAAGGAGGCCAGTGAAGAGGCTGTTTGGGACTGAGAATCTGGAGAAGAAAGGCAGACTAGAAACTCAAGAGACTGGACACCTGAGACATGGTGACCATCTGGCAGTGAGCGAGGGAAGCATTTTACTGAGACCCAAAGAAATGAAGCAACTTGCCCAAGGCCACCTGGAAAAGTATCAGGCATGTGTGTCACAGAACAAGGTCTTCTGACCTCAGTCAGCACTAAGTTTGTTTCTCTGCAACTTGTAGATCGAAGTTGATCTGAGGTTAGATGTAATCGAGATAGCATACTCAGTTTCCTGCTCCCTGAACTGTCTGCCTAAGGAACTCAAAATCCATAACTACCTAGGCTGTGCACACCTGCGATGATCGGGACAGCCCTCTGTGTCTCCTCCAGTGTGTATTCAACTTCTCCCCAGGAGGAGGGTTGGATTTTGTCAGCCACTTGGGTGGGATGTGAGCGATCGCTCACTTTGGAGGATAAAGGCGCCTGCTCCTGGCACCAGAAATAAGGCAATCCCTTCGGTACACACAGCCTTGGATTCTTCTGACATCTTGAGTATTATGAGGCCTTCAGAAGGAAAGTCTGCAGAGAGACCACGGCAGGGCCCTCCAACATTTGAAGCAGTAACACATCACCAAAGAGGGCTAAACAAATTGGCCTTCCAGTTGTGCTGTGCCACTAGCTAACTGGATCACCTCAGGTCCTCTTCTTACAATGGGGGGTGATGAACCAAAGGAGTATGGAGTGGTTAGACTAAGTGGTTGCCACAGTCCCTGTGCTCCTGTGAATGATTGTAGAATAAGGAGACTCAGTTTCATGTGTTGGTTGTGTCACTGGGAAAATCAATAAACATTTTGAGCCATCCTTTCCTCACTTGTAAAAATAGGCACAACAATAACAATTGTATTGTTCACGCCTATCTCAAAGAGCCATTGTATCTCAGAGTTCAGCATGTACAGCTAGTGGAATACTATGAAGCCATAAAAAAGAGGGAGACTTTACATCTTTTATGTTTACCTGGATGGAGCTGGAACATATTCTTCTTCGTAAAGTATCTCAAGAGTGGGAAAAAAGTATCCAATGTACTCAATACTATATGAAACCAGTAGATAAACACTTACACATTCATACGAATGATAAAACACAAAGGTAGTCCAGAAAGAAAGCGGGGAGGGGGAGGGGAGAGGGCAAGCGGAGGGAGGGCATTTGGTGGGATCTCACCTAATGTGCACGATGCAAGGGTATATTTCAAAACAGCTAAGAGGGCTCAGCGCCTGTGGATCAACGGGCTAAGGCACCAGCCACGTACACCTGAGCTGGCGGGTTCGAATCCAGTCCGGGCCGCCAAACAACAATGACGGCAACCAAAAAAATGGCCGGGCATTGTGGCGGGCGCCTGTAGTCCCAGCTACTTGGGAGGCGGAGGCAGGAGACTTGCTCGAGCCCAGGAATTGCAGGTTGCTGTTAGCTGTGATGTCACGGCACTCTACCCAGGGTGACAGCTTGAGGCTCTGTCTCAAAAAAAAAAAAAAACAGCTAAGAGTATATTATAAATGTCTTAACACAAAAATAAGTAAGAAGGGAATGGTTATGTTAATTAGTTTGATTTAAGCATTTCACATAGTGTATCAAATCATCGTATTGTACCCCATAAATATATACAGTTATGATTTAATAAAAAGTAAATTTAAAAACATATTATCTTTCTGCTATAATGGATGAGAATTTATCTCTAAAAAAAAATAAATAAAAAATAAAGGTGAAGAGGCTAGAATTAAGCCAGATGATCTGAAGAAGGATAAAATAAGTCTAGTGATCTGCACATTTCCAGCATCAGAGGTCCCTGGGAGGTGATGGAGTTCCTGCCATGGGGTCCAGACAGAGTTTAAAAATATGAACAGAAAGAGACTCTCTGGTTCTAGTTCTAGGAGGAAGAGCCTATATCTTCAAGGGTACCAAGTACAGTTCAAGGCTGTACTCTGAGCCTCCAAGAGAATCAAAGCCCTAAACATTCTTAAAGGAGAAGAACTTGGAGCTGAGACCAAGGCTGCGTCCTCTGGCCAGGAGGTGCAGGGGGACTCGAGCTCAGAAACAAGCTGAAAAGCCCTATCAGAGGATCCAGAGCTGTTAGAGGCAAAGCAAACAGTCACGTGAGGAGCCATGCAGGGGACCAGAATTTGGCTAAAGGGGAAGCAGGCTCAATGCCCATCTCTTCAGAGTCAGAATATTCAGAAATCACTCAGAAACTAGAGTGGAGCCACACCCAGAGGTGGCACACCTATTGCCTGTTGCCTTGTTATGGAGAGCTGGAGATAGAAGAGATCAGGAAAGTGAGGTGGAAGAGGGGAAAAGTGAATATCCTGAGAGGCAACTTGGATGGCGATGTGAGCTGTGAAACTCTGCAGATGGAGGCTGGCAGCCTTGTCACTCTTGGTTGTCTGGGTTCTCAAGAGTAATGTAGTAAAAAGTGCATGGGATATAGAATCACATAAATTCAACCCTCTGAGATTTAGTTTCCATCCAAACTTGTTATCTTTTTCTTCCCAGGCACATGTAGTCTCCTTGCAGTTACAAGCAGCCAAATGACCCATTCTTACCAAGAGAATATGAACAGAAGTGCCACTTCTGAGACCAGAGCCTAGAGGAAGGAAGTGTACCTCTTCCACACTCTTTGCCTTCGCATAGTGTCTGGCTGTGTAACACGCAGACTAGAACAAGGCCCTGAGGAACAGCAGAGCCACAGGCTACAAGAAGGCTTGATCCCCGAGTTACTGCATGGAGAGACACTCACCAGAATTACCCTGGACTATTTATAAGTCAGAGAGATAAACTTTCACTGGCTTTAAGTCATAAACTTTTGGACTCATTTGTAGCCTAGGCCAGCTAAGGCCCGGAAGGTGACCTGGGGGTTTATGTCCAGTGCATTGGGGCCGTAAGAAAAGCCCCTCCTCCTACCCTATGACATGTGCAAAGTATAATAGGATGGTGGGATATTGCTATGATTTGAGTGTCCCCATCAAAATTCATCAGGGAAATTTAATTGTCAACGTAATGGTGTTAGGAGTCGGTGATTTACGAGATGATCAAGTCATTCAGATGGATTAACTGTCTTTCTCTAGGGACTGGATTAGATCTCATGGGAATAGATAAATTCTCATGAAAATGGATTAGTTCAAGGGCAGGGAACTTCCATATGTTGGAAGGCTGCATTAATTTAGCTGTAATCAAATAAGACCACATACATGATTTTGTAAAACTATAACTATATACTTAATAATTTCAAAAAACGAAAATTATTTCTTTTAAAGACTAACCTCTTAATGATTTTGTTATGTCGGCTTTGTGTTGGAAAACATTTGAATGCTTGGTTGCAGCATGGAAGGCCACACTTTCAGTTGATCCCCTAGGTGGGTATCCATCATTTGCGACCTTAGGGGTGTCTTGATTTGGGTTGGGCAGGAGAATGTAGGTTCATAGCAATAAGGGCTCAAAAAAGCAAGAGGGCATTTTTCAGGCATGTTGATGAAGGCATGAATATTCTACTGCATTTTTCTCTTTTTCAATCAAATCTTTCTCAGCATCAAATAATGACTTTATAATGTCATCTACTGAGAGCTCAATCAATTCCATCTGTAGTTATTTAGGTGCCTTGGTGATATCAACGAGGTGAGGCTGAAATGCTAATTTGAGTGTGATGTCCTGATTCTCAGAGTCAGTGAAGCTTTCATAGTATTCTCCAATTGATAGGGCTGTAACAGCTGTGTATTCTTCAAATCATTACCATATCTCATCCTGCTCATTAATGACCTTTGCTAACTGGAAAACATGTTAATCCAAAATTGCCTTTTGAATAAGTGTTTTGACGTTTTTTGTCATGTGTGATATGCGTGATATATAGACATAGTTTCACCTTACAATATAATATTCAAATTATTTTGGTGTGATGTGATATCACACAGAAACGCTGCATTCCTATAGAAAATCTTCTTTCAATAATTCACGATACTGATTATATTCTTCACAAAATTTAACTATCTGTTCTCACAGAGATGAGATTTTGGCTAACTCCTGCTACTGCATTAGCAAATGCACTTTACAATGATACCTCATAGTTCAAATTAAGCATGTTATGAAACTGATGATTCTGTGTTGCATTTGGCTCAATATAGTTAATACTTATAATTTGTTGCAAAGTATCACTTAAAATACTAGCTTGAGTCCAGATATTTTTTCTGATGCAAGATATAATGAAAAGAAACGCAAGTATAGGATTTGTTAATACTTTTATCTGTGCAATATCCTCCATGTTTTCCTATCATGGAAGGTTCACCATCTGCACATATACTCACTAAATTTACCAAAGTCAGTCCACCATCACATTAAAATTGTTGACAGTATCTATCCCCTATGTCCTGTTCACTAGGTAACTCTTTGTAGCCAGTACAGTTGTTGACAGTATCTATCCCCTATGTCCTGTTCACTAGGTAACTCTTTGTAGCCAAGAAAATATGTTATGACCCAAATGATATGATAGTATAAAACTTGTACCAAGTCAGGAGTACCAATTGATTCATCCAAAACAATTGAATACTATATATGTTCCTTTTGAAGGATTGCATGAAATTTTTCTGTTAATTTGAAGGCTAATTCATGCTGCCAATCAGTTATGGTCCTCTTTGAAAGAAGCAGTGGTTTAATACTTTGAAATATTATTGGGATTTAAAACTCTCTGAACATCCTACAACTTTGACAATGCTTTCTTTCACAATTTCTGCATCACTGAATGGCTTCCCTATTTTCCCAAGTATATAAGCTACCTTATAAGTTGCTTTTGTGGCATCGCTGCTTTTGGCTCCTATTGCTACTTGAAAGAATTGTCTTTGCTTTTTATCCTTTCATTTCTGCAATACAACCTTTTGTACCCCTCCCTCTGATTTAAAATACTGACGGTTCTTGTGAGCGTTACAATGCTGATGAGCATTGAATTTCTTTAATGTTGTTGCAGTACCACAAAGCAAACAAATCGTCTTATCTTTAGCAGAAACACGATAATATTGTAATCTCCACTCCTCATTTAAAAATCTGTTTTCTTCCTTCACTGTTCTCTTATCTTCTTCGACATGATGGGCTGTTAAGCAGACAGAATTAAAAAATACCATGCAACTGTTCACAAATTCCACCTCAAACAGAAACACAGTTGACCACTGTCAAAAGCTGATAACAGACCGGTGTACTCAACTACCATAAACTCTCACCAACTAGCTTTGTGCGGAAGTTAGAACTAAATCACAAATGTAGCAGCCGTCAATTTAGCCCTATGGTTTACTAATGTTCTAATTGTGTCAGTTGATCAGTGAAGATTGTTTAATCAAAACTTATTTTAAGGGGGGGGGGAAACAATGTAATGAAGAATAATAAAATACATGTATTTAAAAATTTAAAAAAAAAAGGCTTCAAAAAAAAAAAAACATAAGCAGTTTCAGGGCTGTGTCTGTGGCTCAAAGGAGTAAGGCGCCGGCCCCATATACTGGAGATGGTAGGTTCAAACCTGGCCCTGGCCAAAAACTGCAAAAAAAAAAATAAGCAGTTTCAAATTATCTTGTGTTTAACTTAATTCTTATGCATCAGTTTACTCTGGAGGTCAAATAATATATATGAGATTGATTCATTAGCTAGAAAATGAAAATAGCATTTTTAACAGACAGTTTTT